>JAPDFK010000045.1:0-195830 GCA_027569635.1 Lasiosphaeriaceae sp. G1095
TTCGTGTTTGTTACCCCCGGGGCAAGCACCAGTGAAATTCAAACGCCCGGTGTGGTGGTTGCGGTTATTTTCGGGTTAATATCTTCTGTGGGGGGGGCTTTTTGCTGTTGTTCTTTGGGGCCTTGGGGGGGGGTTGGGGTTGGGGTGGGGGGGGGGGGGGGGGGCCCCGGCCCCCCCCCCCCCCCCCCCCCCGCTGGCCATCTGGCCAGGACTCCACCGGGGCGCCATGGCGGCGGATCCCTGCCTGGAACTGAGACACACCTTCGATCGTGCGATGAACCACATGCACGACAGCACATGGTTTCCACGCCGAGCGCTGTTGAAAGGCGTCATCTGTGCATCTTTGATACAGCTCGCAGCCGCGGGACGGGCTTTGGCCGCCCCTATCACCACAGCCCAGCGACGACTCGCACGCACGCGCCCATACAGGCCCTGCACCCTAGGAGGGCCGCCTGCGGTCTTTTTTCGGTTTGGCTTGCCCGGCAGCTGTGTTGCCGTTGTCCAGGAGACACTGGACGTGGGAATGGAGACGTTGGTTTTGCTTTCGATCGGGTGCTACGCAAGGAATTAGTGGTAGGTAGGGGGTCATTGGAGATGGAGGTAGGAGCAAAGTTAGTGAGGTAGTGAGGGAGTGGCAGCCCCTAGGGCAAGATGCAGCAGTGCCTAGGCCTTGGAAAGGTGCACGATGCCAGAGTCCAGGTGTCTGCCTGCCCTGACGATCCAGCATGTTCGCCTACAGAGCATGCGAACTGCTCCAGGATGAAAGTGCAGAAAATTCGAAAGATCCTGGCCCTTGAATGAAGAGCACGGGCCACACAGTGCAGCGGCTGATAAAGCAGAGGAAGCAGCAAGGGAGGAAGGGTGATGCTATTGCTGCCATTTTTGGAATCCAGATCTGAGCCCTGAGGCACATCCTGAGGTGAGTTGCGGAAGGTACGGGTCAAGCCGTACTAGGGGGTATTCCTTCCAGTCCCACACACTGTAGGCATGGAAAGTACAGGACCAATCTGGACTCCTGCTGGAGATGTTGCCAGAGATTGGAAGCCAAAAGCTACTGAGCTTTGCATAACAGTAGATTTAGATTAATTACACTGGCGCCCGAATCCTCGTTCAACCTCCATGTCATGTCTTGTTGGTCCGTGGCTTCTAGCATCTGCCGCCTTTAGTCCTGGGCAGAGAGAAGGAAACCGACCGGGCATGCATCATCGTAAGTGACCTCGAAGATGATCTCATCAATTCGCGCATTAATAGCTGCGACCTGGATAATGACAGGGATCGGAAAACGCGCGCCAGCATCCCCAAACCAAGCTAGAAGCAGGCGAAGCGGTTTAGGGGTGTTGACAAGGGACTTGGGCGGCCTTGAGAGATCCTCCTGGACCGAGATACTCTAGGTAGTTAGGTACGTATGTATTGAACCTGTCTCGATTTGAGGCGGAGACGACGCTCTTTTTGCGCCCGTGTCTGGCGGCCTGGCCAAAAAGGGTTGGATAGAATCACGTGCTTAGCGGTGCCGTTACAGATAATGCCGCGGTGCTGTGATGCGGTTGAACTGCCCGCAATTGACGAACTAGGTCTAATTAGTAGGTAAGGTACATATCCATGTACAATACATTAGGTAGTCGCTCCAAGTTGAACATTCCTTTTCAACCGCATTTTAAACTCTGTACACCTGTAAATCACGACTCAAGGGCTGACCAGACATGGTAGGTGTACATGTATATGTGCATCACGTGTAATAATAGGTAAGGTAGAATTATATTTTCTTTAATTCGCAACCCTTCGGGGCCTGCGCTTTGTCATTCGGTCTGATGCTCATTCCATCTGCATTCTGCAAGGTGCAAGGCAATGAGGGGCCCCACTCCTTCCAGGGGTGGGTTGCTTTCGTCGGCTTCTTTTCTGAGCTTCTAGAATCTTGATGAAATGAGTATTGCCTTGCAAGGTCCAGCCCAATTCATGCGATGAAAGCTCTTTTCCATAAGCCCCAGATGAAGCTAATCATATCATGACCAGAAGCGGGGGCATCAAATATTCATAGCATGATGGTGGCTTCGCAATGCAATGTCAATCAATTGGCAGCGCTGTCCGTGTTCGATGATTGAGCTTGGACTAGGCGGATTGGGGACGCGCCAGAATCATTTGACGTAAGTCGCGCCAGTGTGCAAGTTGCAACTCTGGAAGCACCACTCAAGCTGATGTCGTTTTAAGGACGGACGCCAATGCCGAAATGTATGTTGTTGTGTTTTTTGCCAGCCAGTAACCACGGCGTCCCGTCTCTTCAGCCCGCCCGTAGCCCTATTCTCCAACGTGGAGGGTGGGGCTCTTGTGCCTCGGTGGCAGTCCCTGTTCATCCCAACTTTTTTCTTTCTTCAGCCCTCATTGGGCTTTGGCGGTCGGCTGCAGGGGCCGTTGGCTTTAGCGCCATCCTGGGCCGTTCTCGGGAGATCTTGTCCCCAAGAGATTCAAGGTTGAGCATGGAGAGCCACCTCTAACTCCGCCACCCTATTCTTGGCTGCGTTGTCACACGCATTCAAGACAAGACAATGGATGTTTCCGTATGGATACTTTACTCGCACGTCTAACGCTAGAGCGCCGGAGACCCCTTTCACCCTGATGGTTTGACTTTGCGGTGAGCGTGGGCTGCTTGGCTGCCTCTTGAGGTTGCAGCCGGTATCTTCCAGATCTGCTTTTACCCAATACCACGTACTGTATAGGGGAGGTACTTGAGAAGGTACAGCAGCACTGAGCGTTGACTGGCAGGTGAGCTAAAGGAAACGCGGCATAATGTCCCGCTGGGAGTCTGATGAGCGATGAACCTTTGAATCTCTTCAATCAGACTGCTTACATACACTACATGCGCATGGCAGAGGAAGCCAGCGACCTAATACAGAAGTGGCGCTGGGTTTGGACAAGGGCTCAGCAAACGGTTTGGGATATGTTATAATGACTGCTCGACACATATACCCCCTTAAACGGAAGCTACGACAGGCAAGTCGCACCACACCATCTCGCACTTTCATCTCTCGTAAATCTGGTTTCCACCCTACTTGCTGTCCGGGCGCGTTGTGTCCCAAGCTTTGACAATGTGATTGCAGCAGCCATGCCTCGATACCTAGTCCAAAGTCGAATCGAATTGTAAGGAGCCTCTTGCTCATTTGCAAGGCACAATCACCAAAAAGCCACACTTGATCGCGACTGTGTCGGCGGTGCGGATGATTTTAATGTACTTGCAATTGCAAATTTTCGATAGTTCCTTCTATTACTAAGGTAGCTGAACCCTGGCCGTTAGGCAGGAAGCGCAAGTCTTTATCTTGATACATGTGCAACTCGTATGTACCTGCCTTCCTTGGCAGATCGAGACGCCATTGCCGCCATGGTCGCACGACTGTCCTCCACCTTGGACCCAGACACAGGAACATGCATCTGTCTTCCTGGCAATGCATAATTTACTCTATCAACAAACGGCCTCTGGGCAGCCCCTGTTTCTCGTCCTTTTTTTACCTTTCTCTTTGTCAATGCTGCTTGCTCATCACTGACGGTCAATGTCCATTCCAATCTCTTGAAATTAACTGCTCTCCACAAGAACCGGTATTACCAGCTTCGACACTACTATATACCGCTGTGACAGGCTGGCTAAGGTATTTCCGCCTCGGGCAGCGCCAGTTACACCTGCAGGGTTTAGCAACAAAAGCCTGTTGTTGTTTGTTGACGGTGTTATGGCCGAGCGCGTGTGTATTATCACTTCATCTCGCCCGCTACCGAGAGTCTTTGCCCCGAGTTGGCTAGACCGTCCGTCATCCAACACCCTCGCTCCTGGACATGGTTGTTAGTATCACAACTCGCCCAACTCGCCCAACCCTACCAACACCCACTACACAGACCGAGTGAGACTTGACTAGACTTCCTCCGAGGCACACGACGGACGTCGCAGCTCTCTTCGGTGACCGAGTTGCTCAAACTAGGTACAAGGGTGACTTTCGAGACGACGACGAAAATGACGCTGGTTGCAGCTGAAGGACGGGCGATGGCTATTCAGACGGCGCCGATGCTTCGGAGCAGGAATAATATTCTTCTTGTTTGTGTCTTCGGTGATCGCATCGATACAGGGAAGGTCGAGGACGAGACAAGGAATTAGGACCGTTCCTCTTTCCTGATATTGCCCGGGAGGGTACTTACATGGTTCTTCCGGTTCAGGATGGATGCATTCCAATATCTTGACCTCACGGCCGTGCAGTAGTGCCTCCAGATCCGAACAGCAGCTGTTGGCTTGATCTTGTGTGGCATGCCAGCAACCAGAGCAGGGTGTTCCTGCAGACGCTCGGTCTCCTTGGCGGGTGTTCTTGTCATGATTCGCCTTCGAATCCTTCTGGCGGTCAATTCTGTGTCACCAACTTCCATTTCCAGCGTGGGAGTGTCTCGCAGACATGCAGAAGCCAGAAGCACATGCGCCACCCCCCAATCACGCAAGGTATGTATTGAATTGTACATGTACCATGGATGCGACGAGGACGGAGCGATAAGGAACACGTCCCGTCCGCAAAACGCCACAGCACTCAACCATGGAAAGATGGTGATTTAATTACCAAAAAGGTCAACGTACATATAAACGTGCGCCAACCAGCATTCTTCCTCTCCCGGCAAACAAGTAGTTGCCGACTCCGGCCGCTGATTTCGGGGCGTAGTCCCGGTTCTCCGGGCAACCTGCGCCGGCGGCTAGCGCAACCAAACTTCAAACTTCAAAGCGGCGACGCTGGGACATCAACTGGGACACCAACTGTTACTGGACCACTGGGAGCTCAGACCCGGTTGGAAACCTGAGGCGAGTCGACAGAGGGCAAATCGGGTTGGCGGGGTTAAAGACCCGTCTTCACTGCAGCCCTATGTCATATTGCCGGGAGCATCAAAGGCATCATCCGCCGGGAAATCTGGAGTTGGTTTGTTGCCGATTTGTTGCTCGACTCGGGGACCTTGGGTTGTGGCTCCCAATCTGGTCTAGGTTTCAAGTTGACAAAGCCGCCTGCCTGCCTGCCTGCCTGCCTGCCTGCCTGAGTCTTTGGGGCTCGACCGATATTGAGTCGAGTAATTATAAGTCAATTCTGGCCTGACGCGGGCCAGCTTCTATTTTTGTCTCGCCCATCAAAACATGCTATCGATCCCGCAGCACCGGTGCCCTAGTATACTCTTCTGCTTGGGGATAGATGAGATGTGTGCCGTCACAGGTGCGGCAAAGAACATTGTCGCAGAGTTTCGACATGGAACGCGTCACCTTTGTTCTAGACTAAATTACCTGCCTGCCGCCCCCTATGCCCCGCAATATGACCATCTCTGTGGAGTGATTCGGGTGACCCCTAGGACCCTCCAGAGTCTCCAGTGAGTTCATCAGAACCCCCCAGATTCAGGGGCTGGGCTGGGAGAAACAACAGAGGGGGGACGAGCGAGTGCTGACATAATCTCGACCTCCAGCCGTTAGTTGCCGTTTCGTATGGTGGTGGCACGTCAGACACACGCCCAAGGCAACAAAAAACTTCGTGAGACCGCAAAAACCCGAGTCACACATATTCCAACCAATACAAAAAAAATAAGCCGCCGACAAATCAAATCGGCAATGGACGACGGCACGGTGCTGTGGAGCGCGAGCGCAACCGGGAGCCGCCCAGCCATCGATGCCGCCGGCGTTTTCCTAGTCTTTTTCACCCTCTGCGTCTTTCTTTTGCCTGTCTTTTTGATATTTCCACCAGTGCCACCGTCAAAAACGGATGCACTTCTGCAGACCCATAGCCGTGTCGGCCTGGAGCAGTCTGAGTCTGAGTCTGGTCAAAAGGTGAGCCCGGACAAGAGCATTCGCACCCGCACCCGCACCCGCACCCCCGAGAGCTCGGGAACCATCCGCAGCCTCTACATTTACCCTGTCAAGTCGTGCAAGGGCATTGAGGTTGGCCAGAGCAAGATTCTGCCCACCGGTCTGGAGTTTGACCGCATCTACACCCTCGCCCAGCTCAAGAGCCCCTTCCCCGTCAGCCTGGATGCCTCGGACGAGGAAAAGAGCGAGCACAGATGGGGGTTTATCACTCAGAGGCAATATCCTCTTCTCGCCACGGTTCAGGTGGATCTCTATGTCCCGGACATTGTCAAGTCCAGAGCCCAGCTTTCCAAGTCGGGCGATGTCTTTATCATCGTTCATTTTCCCTGGCGGGCAACTGGCTTCCGCGGTGTCCTCGAATGGGTCGCTGCGAAGCTCGCGCGGGGCCGGCACGCAGTGCCTGAAAAGGAGATTGTGCTTCCGGTCGCATTCCCGCCGCAGAAGGAAATCGAGGAGCGCCACTACACATACGAGCCAGTGACCATCTGGAAGGACACCGTCATGGCGCTCAATATGGAGGCGGACCTACCTCGGGAGCTAGCGCTCTATCTGGGTGTGAGCAACAGGCTCGGCATTTTTCGACTAGACCCGGCCCGATTACGCCCAGTCTTCCGATGCGCACCTACAAAGGCAGAGGCCGGATACCAGCCTGTGACAGGCTTCCAGGATGCGGTGAGTCCTCTAATTCTTTTATTTTGCCCTTCAGACTTGTTGGTTATGCCATATCATACCATGTCGCACCATGTCCTTCCTTCCCCAGCCAAGGACTGGCATGAACCTAGGCGCATTCCTACCCCAAGGTGGGCCGACTTATAGGCTCGGTTTGGCTGATCATTACGCAGTATCCCTTACATCTTCTCAACTTGTCAAGCGTTCGAGACTTGGACGCCAAGATTGACAAGGACGACGGCCTCGGAAACCTCGACCCTAGGAGGTTTCGGGCAAATATTATCGGTAAGCGGACCCCATATCCAGAATGAGAAACTGAACCTTGGACCCTGGTCTGATCCGCAACGACTGACACCCTCAACTAAGTGGATGGTGTGCCTGCCTATGACGAAGAAACCTGGAAAACGCTACGTTTCAAGCCAGGGCCATCAAGCAGACGCCAGGCGTCAAGATTTCACGTGTCTTGCCGGACTGTCCGGTGAGTAGTAGTAATCTTGAAATTCCCGAAATGTACTTCGCCAGCTCATGAGAGACTCACAACCATTTTCAGCTGCAAACTCCCAAATATCGACCCAGACCATGGCCTTCGTCACCCTGTCGAGCCGGACAGGTCCCTGAAGAAGTTTAGAAATGTCGATGAAGGTGCCAAGTATTTAGGTTGCCTCGGTATGCAACTAACGCCGTTGTTTGATAAGACTGACACCCCAGAGGACCTCGAGAGCTGGGTTGAGGTCGGCATGTCCATTGCCGTCGAGGACCGCGGAAGCCATTGCTACATTGCCCAATGATTAACATGGCGAGAACCATAAAATTTTTTTATGCGGCGGCCAACACCAGATCCTAAATATACCACCTAGAACCGCGTTCCTGGCACTCTGGCCAAGCGGTTAGGCGGTACTTGACTACTATCTTGCGGTAGCCACCACAACAAAAACCAAATGGTGTTCGTTGCTGTATGATAAACCGAAAATTGGAAATCATTACGACTAGAGACAATATTTCTAGAAACCAACACACATGTACATTATATATATATACCCTGCTGCCCTCCCATAGCCCAAATAAATCATGTACACCATGTTCATAACACCATTCCACCTGTCCAATCCAAGATCATGAAGCGGCAGGAGAGAAGGGGGGGTATGGTCCCGCCTCTGACAAGAGACGACGACAACAACAACAACAACGACGACGACGACGACAACAACAAGCACGCATGCATGCGTATAACAAATGCTAAGCCCAAAAACAAACTCCTTGCTTGCCCCATAATCAGTCCAGCCTGCAACCCAAACCCCGCTCTCAACTTGGAAAGCAACAAAAAGAAAAAAAAAAGGGGCAATGGAGCATCACCTCAAGTCGGCAGGCGTCAGTGCCTGAACCATACTCGTGCCCTCGCTGAAGCGTGTCTTGAAGATGCGGTTCGCGTTCTGGAACATGCCGTCCTTCAGAGAGACGACGATGAACTGCGAGCCCTTGAAGCGCGTCTTGATCAGCCGGCCAATGTTTTGCGTGTGCGACAGGTCCAGCGCCGCGTCGACTTCGTCCAGGATGTACATTGGCGCTGGCTTGAACTGGAGGAGCGCCATGATCAGGGATAGGGCGATCAAGGATCTTTGTGTGTGCCAAGTTAGTATATATTAATTTTTGGAAAGGGAAGGTGGGAGAAAATAACCTCTGGCCACCGCTGAGCTCTGTTAAGCTTTGCTTCCATACTTTGCCCAGGCACACCTTGACCTCGAGCCCCTCGCTGATGGTCTTGCCCTCAGGGGGGTCGAGCTTGGCGAAGCTTCCCGGGAGCAACTCGGAAAAGATCTGGCCAAAGTCGGCGTTGACCTTTTCCCAGGTCTCCTGGAGGGCCTTCTTCTTGTAGTCGTCTAGACTGACGATGGTCTCCTCGATCTTGCGCTTGTCGCGAATAACCGTCTTCATCATGTGCTTGAGGGAGACTTCCTTCTTCTCGACGCTGTCGATCATATTCATGACCTTGGAGTTGATCTTCTTGCGGAGGCCCTGACTGCGCTCCGTCAGGTTGCGGAGGGTGGCCTTGCACTCGGCAATGTTCTGGCCCTTGAAGTTGTAGGGGGTTCCCGGGCGACCAAACTGCTCGCGGGCGTCGGCGATCCACTCGTGTTGTTCTTCCATGTGCGCGACCGTCTGCACGGCCGTCTGTTGCTCCTTGTGGAACTTTTCGATTTGGTGGCCCAGCTTCTGCTTCTCGAGCCCTTCCTCGGCGATGCGGGCGTTCTTGGACCGCGTGGCATCCTCCAGCGCACGCAGCTCGTCGTCGAACACATGCAGCTTGGTCCGCTCTTCGTCAAGCTGCGCCTGTGCGGCGTCGTGCGTCTCCTTGAGCGTGGTTTGCTGCTTGGCGAGGTCTTCGATTTCCTCCTTCTGGGCCTTGATGGCAAGATCGATCTCTTGTAGCTGCTCCCGCGCCGCGGCGAGGTCGGCCGAGACTTGTTCAGAGTCAAGCTGCGCGCCCTGGAGCTCCTTCTGCAGCGTCTTGTTGGACGAAACCATCTTGTCGAGCGAGGCACGGAGCTTGTCAAGTGACGCTTGGAGCTCAATCAGCTTGCCGTCTTTGTTGTTGTCGAAGTCCTTCATGTCCTTCTCAATCCTCTTGACATCCGAACTGGCCTCGGCGTGGCGCTTCTTGGCCTCGACGACCGAGTCCTTGAGTTGGGCGATCGTTTCTTTCATATTCTCGACGTCCTGGATGATCGAAGACGACGAGTTGCCGCCGATTTGCTCCTCTGCCAGCTTGATCTCGTGGGTTTTGAGATCCAGCTCCTGCTTGATCTTCCTAGCTTGATCGAGCTTTGACTTCTCGCGGGAAATCCGAGCACGCAAAGTTTCCAAAGTAGATTCGGCCTCTTTGAGTTGCCTTGTGATCTCGTTCAGCTTCTGGAGAGTAACGAGAACGCCGCTCGAGTTGGGCGCACTGCCACCGGAAAGAGTTCCCGATGGATCGTAGGTGTCGCCTTCGAGCGTGACACTCCGCATCCGCACGTTTGGGTCAAAGGTTACTCGCTTGGCCGTGTCCGCATCGGCACAGATTAGAGTGTTTCCAAAGACGTACTCCATAGCCGCCGAGACTTCGTCATCGAATCCAACCAGGGACAGAGCCAAGTCAACCTTCCCTGGCGCAATCTTTTGCGCAGTAGCGACTGTTTGGGCAGAGGCCTTGAAGGCAGCAATCTTGTTCAGGGGAATGATGGTCACACGCTTCCGGAGTTTTCCACCCTGTAGAAGCTGGGTGCCTGTCACTTCAGTGTCAACTACGACATTGTACAGACGACCACCGGCGCAGATCTCAAGGGCAGTGCCGGCCTGCGTGTTCTCTTTGTCGAGGGTGAACAGCTGAGCCACCAGACCCTTGACCTTTGACCGATCAAAGTTCGGAACTGGGTCGGCGTAGTTGAAGTCGATATTGGCAACTTTGCGCTTCAACGCATCAGATTCTTGTCGCAGGTTCCGAATCGTCTGTTGAAGTTCACCCTCCTGCTTGTACGCCTCTTCCTCTGTCCCAGGTTGGAAGCCAAGCTTCCCCAGCCCCTTCTCCAACTTCTGGGCTTGGGATTTGAGACCGTCTAGATCCCTGAGCAGTGCCGCGTTCTGCTCCTTTGCCTTTTTGGCACGCGGCTCCTCCTCCTTGATTCTCTTTTCCAGGTGGGCAATCTTGATCTTTGCTTGCTCCTGCTCTGTGACGGCTGCCGAGGCTCGATTCCTGGCGTCTTGCAGCTGCGCTTGGTAACCGTTTTCTTGGCCTTCCTTGGATGCTACGCCGGTTTGTAGTGTTTGCAGCAGTTCTTCCTTGGACTCTGCTTCCTGGCTTTGCTTCTCCATGGCGTCTTTGGCCGCGTCGTATTTGGCCTTTATTTTCTCGTAGGTCTTTGTCTTCTCCTTCAAGGTCGCCTCGAGCTCGGCCACCGTCTTCTCGCAGGCTGCCCTCCGCTCCTGTTCTTCAGACAAGCTAGTTTGCTTCAGGTCTACAACAGTTGCGAGACGGACGAGCCCATTCGAGTGCTTTTTCACGGCCTCCTCCAGAGCCTGAGCCTTGCCGCCCTTGCGCAGCTCCTTGTCGCGCTGGGCCTTGACCCTCTGGACGTCCTCCTCGAGATGGGAGATTTCACTTTTGAGTCGCACGGCCGAGTCCTCGAGCTCCTTTTGGCGCTGTTTCTTAGCTTCGAGGTCCGAGGCGGACTGCTCCAGCTTCTCCTGGCACCGGACATAGTCATGCGCCACGACGACCCTTGTCAGGCGCTCGAGGTCGTTTTGCGTCTGTTGAAAGTCGAGAAAGGCGCGCTTCTCGGTGCGCAGCTTCTCTAGCTTGGGCTCGATCTCGTCGCGGAGCAGCTCTGTGATCTCCTGCAGCTTCATCTCCTTCTTGGCCATGGTCTTGAGTGCCTTATCCCTGCGGTCCTCGAACATCCTTGTTCCGGCTGCTTCCTCGATCATGGCCAGGATCTCGACTGCCTTCATGTTGAGGACCTTGGTGATGCGCCCCTGCATGATCAGGAAGTTGGGGTTGTTGATGTTGAGCTGGACAGACTGAAACAGGTTTTGCACCGTCTGCTGCTGTGCGCGATGGCCATTGATCAGATATTTGGATGTGCCTCCGAGCACGATCTGGCGCGTCACACTAATTGTGGCATACTCCTCGAAGCCGATGGGCGACCGCTTCTTGTCCTTGTTGTCGAAGACGATAGTTACACTGGCCTTGGTGACGCCTGCCTGGCCACGCTTGTAGATGAGATCCTGTTGGTTTGGTCGGGTTAGCAGCTGTCGACAGCCCAGGAGAGGTAAAAAACTGGACTCTGGAGCCGGTATACCTGGAGATTTTGGGCGCGGACGGTGGACATGTTGGTGATGCCCAGCACGAAGCAGATGGCGTCGAGAATGTTGGACTTGCCACTGCCATTGAGACCGGTGATGGAGTTGAAGCTTTCGTCCCTGCGTCGAACTGTCAGCGCTTTCTTTGGTGCCTCGTGCCTCGATCCCCTTTTGTTTACCATCCTGAAATCACTGTTCGCACGGCATACGACTTGAAGCCCTGGAGAAAAAAAAGTGTCAGTGGCATGTATTTATTTTGCAATTTGTCGCAAGCCAAATCAAAACTCACGTCGATAATCACTTCGGTAACTCTCATGGCGGCGGTTGTCGAATGGTCCCGGTGCTGTTGCTGAATCTCGGTCGGGTCGTAAAAGCGCTGCGCAATCGCAATCGTTCCAGAGACAGACGCAGACACGCCCACGCCTCCCCAAAACAGTTTGTTTACTTTTCTTCAGGGTGCCACCCCGCAGCCAATCGCCAATCTGCCAGTGTCAGCGCTGCGCACGTCAACACGTGCCGATAAGCGGGTTGAAGAGGGTGTGGCGCCTCCGTGACCGTTAGTGGGGTGAGCCTACCGGCTACTCTGTATCCGTACTCGTACGTCCGTACAGTAATGCCGGCAATTATGGAGCCTACGTGATCTGTGCGCAGTGTTTTACTGTATATTTGTACTGTGTATGCCCTACTAATACTGTGTAGGTACTGTACTGTTTGAAGTAGTCTGTTTGTCCGTATCCATCTATATGACTGGCAGGCATAACCTCACCGCGCCCTGCTCGGAGAACGGATCCGTAAGTGTGCTTGGAATTCCACTCTTATGCACTTGGCATTAGTATACCCTCGTCTATGAATTATTTATAAACATCTTTTCGCTCAGATATTCTCTTAGATTTATAGACTGGACCGTCGAGGCGGCGAGGTGTACTAGCAAAGGCTTCGGAACAAGTGTAACTCATCTATTACGGCCGTCTTTGCTTGACAATGTCCCACAGTCTGCCCAGCTAAAACAAATTGTTAATATGATAACCAAAATCTCCAGGAAGAATATCAACTTGAAGAATAATCTGTCAAATACATGTTAACACTAACTTTGTCAAGCCCAAGGTCCCACCCACCTGATGGATGTTTTCCTGTTATGCATAGCCAGAAATGCCGTCAGCACGCCATGGCCATGGCCCTCATTGGCCAGCTGGCCTCAACACAATCGGGGCAATCGGGGCGGCCATGGAGACTTAGACAGGGGAGTCAGGTGCTGTGCCAGGGGCGCCACAGTCGCCAAGAAGCAGCGCGGGACCCAACTGGAACCACCTACGGACTTGAAGGGGGAAAACGTCGTCTCTCATTCATCCCCTGCCCGCTCAGCCCCTTCAACCGACGGGAGCCTTTTGGTTTCAATGTCTTGTCTGAATTTGAATATATCCCCAACGGCGACCAGAACCTCTTCTCTAGACGTGTTTCTATTAGCCTTTTGCCTTGACTGAGTGAATCCCCCGATTGACATCTGTCGCTACTCCTGCCCTACCCGCGCTATCATTGCATTGCCTGATCGAACGAACGACCGACCAAGCGCCGTCATCGTCCCTTGCCTGAGGGCAAACTAGACACTTGCAATTCGCCAAATAGCCCGCTACACACACACACACACACACACACATACACCTTTCGATGAGTGCATCGCCCGCGGTCTAGGTGATGCCCACTCGTCGCCGCTGCCGCCATCGCAGCGCCCCGAGGTCAGCGGCCTCATCGCGACTATGCCAGACGCAATGATAACCTCGCACCGCTCCTCCTCGACCTCTCTCGGCGGGCCCACTGCGCGAGTCTCGGATGCCCTTCGCCCGCGCAACCGTCGCCTTGCCAGTACGAGCAATGACGCGGGGTCCTCGGCCCTCTCGAGTCCGGGTCAATCGCCCACCCGCGCCGCCACGCCCATCCCCGCCGCTCACGTCGGTTCCGTCACAGGGAGGAACAATTCCGGATCTGAGATTGCGCGGGGCTCTGCTGCCCGTGGGAAGAGCCCAGCTCTTGGTGGCTCATCACTGCTCGGTGCCTCGTGGGCTCCCAGTTGGGCCTCGGTCCAGGACTTTGCCTCGTCGCTGATTGCGGGCGGTGAGCCCGAACGGCCTAGCAGCCGGGGTGGAAGCCAGACAAGGAAGGCGAGAAGACAGACGAGCCGCCAGGACGTTCGCAAAGCCCCAGCTAGCTGGGGTCCAGAACCGCCCAGTGAGCCGAGGCCGGGGCTACAGGATGTCGGCGCCGGGTCACTCGCCGAGAGGGATGCTGCCCTTAGGACTATGAGGACAGCAAGTGTGCTCGAAAGCCACGAGGGTGTCAATGGGGGCCTGGGCTTCGCGAGAAACTTCAAGAAGCGGAGCTCGGACGACGACTTGCGAGCGTCATCTCGGACTAACCAGGAGCAGGGGGAACACCTGGTCTACATTCACCACGTTCAACCAACCGATACTTACGCAGGCATTGTGCTTAAATACAGGTGCCGGGAGGACGCCTTCCGAAAAGCCAATGGACTTTGGTCTCGAGATAACATTCAGGTACGAAAATGGTTGGCCTTGCCCGTGGATGCATGTGAAGTGAAGGGTCGCCCCTGCGATGGACCCGCCTCTCCCTCCGCCCAGGTCGACTTGCTAGCCCAGACGCCTGAAGCAGCACCCGACCCTTTCGAAAGACGAGATACCAGCCACGGGGCAGGCACCGGCTTCTTCACGGCTTCAGCAAACGGTCAATCGTCAGAACAGCCCCGGACCGGCGGTGATGATGACCGGCCATGGACACACGTGAGATGGGTCTCGATCGATTCATACCCAAAACCCGTTGAGATTGGCCGGGTGGAGAGGAAAGCGCTGGGTTATTTCCCACCACGCCGGAAGAAGAGCATGCACACCACGTCCACTCTCTCCACCCCCAGGGGTTCTGTTGACGTACCGAGCTTTGCCGGGCTAGGTTCAGAGGCGGGGGTTTTAGAAAGTCCTGGCAGTACGTCGTCGCGCCGCCCCAGTCTCTTGGCTGGCCGTCCACAGCTTTCCGCAGCTCACCTCGACGTACCGCCATCAAAATCGGGCCGCAGCCGTGTCAATAGCGGTGACGAAAATAACATCAAGCCTGCCTGGATGCGGCGACCCGGTGGTGTCGGCTCCATGGGAAGGAGTGTACGCGCGCCGGGGCCAGAGAAGGACTACTTCAACTCGTGGACGAATAAACACATCCCCGGCTTGAACATTGACAAATTACCATCTATGTCCATTATGGGATCCGAGATGGCACGGTTTGGATTTGGCGGTGCGGCCGGCGAGAATCCAGGTATTGTCGAGAGCCCGTTCGAGGACGGGAGAGATTCCTCGTCGGCGAGCCGTAACCAGGCTGGCACGGGACTTGACAAAGCTGCGGCAGCAATTGAGACGTGGCTGCGCGGCGCCTTTGCGAAGCGGTCCCCCGGAACGCCGATTCTCGGACCGCGAGGTGGCCCAGGAGGACCAGTATCATCAGAGGAAGCCGGGGATCTCATCGAGCTGGAAGACACTAACAGTGACGACGGACGAGGGCTCTACAACCCTTTCACTGGTTCCGGCGGCTTGCTAAGCTCCACTATACCTGGGACTTCTTCGAGTAGGAGCACCGGCGGCGGGACGGTCAGGGGACGCACCATGGCGACCACCGCCGCCAAGAACAGTAAGGCGGATTAGAGAAGCTATCAGTTCCCAGTTGAGGAATATTAAACTTTTGTCAACTTAACAAAAGATATATTCATAGCATTGTTGCTACCAGGCGTTGGGAAGGTGGCTGGCTTTGGGCTTTTCCCCGTATAGCTCAAACATTTTTTTCTTCTCTTTGCTTTTTTTGTATATAGCCACCAGGTGAACTATACCACTGGACAGCAGAGCACAGCATGCGCCGGCTCCCCTTGTTCGATCGAAATAGATATTTAAACCAAGGCCCCCTACTTTGGCGAGGTTGCTGGATTTGTTGTATCGCTGTGTTCTGGTATGGCTTGATCTTCCTATTGCGTTCTGACTTGATGCTAGTAATCCTCCGATGGTGTTGCAGCAGCATCTTTTGTTTCAATTATACTCACCTGGTACCCAATGCACCACTAGTACCATGGCTTGAAAAGGGGGGCGACGATGGCAGAGAGAGGGTAAAATTACTAAATACAATGCTCATCGTCGCCGCCTCGACTATAAGGTGATTGATAGCATAGTTATAAAATAAATCTTATATGACTGGCGATTGCGGCTGATGAAACTTGAAGGTAAGATGTCCTGACCCATTCCAAGGTTCCTGGGGATAGACGTATAGACTACAATGTATTAAGAAATATATTCCCGTCTTTTCCTGGGTATTTTCTGCTCCGTCCTCCCTATCTTCTTTTTCATTTGTTTTTGTTTTTATTCTTGTTGCATTTTATTGTCCTTCCATGTTCCTTGCTGTCATCGTGTTAGAAATTGGCTATGAAATCTACGATGATTATTCTTCATGTAATAATGTTCAAGTTTTTTATTTTTATTTATATGAGCCTCCGATTCCCATTTCCGAATAGGTAGGTAGACAAGTCCATGACCTTTGAGGTTGCTTACACAAATTACAATTAACCGGTGTTGAATTACTAGTTGGGGATATTAATATATGTATATGCAATAGTCTGTACCGAAGCACTGAATAACGGGGCTTTCTTGTATCGGGACGTAGAGCGCCATCCATCGCCAAGCACAACACAGTGTGCAAGTCATTCCAATCGCGACAACGACAGACCCCCTTACCAGCAGCCCTTGGCTTGAAAAGTAATACGTACAAATCATCCTCCTGCATACAACCATTATAACAAAACACTTTGCTGTCCACCTCGATGCCCATCTGCATAGAGTGTCGGCATCCCGTCAAGACGCTATGGAGAGAAGGCGCAGGTGACAAGGCGGGCGGCCACAACATCCGCCTCACCGTGTGCAAGAACTGCGGCCGCTTCTGCGACAAATACGTCGAGCATGACTTTGTTGTCTTGTTCATTGACCTGGTTTTAATCAAGCCCCAAGTATGTATATGCTTGCCTACCTGTAATGTATAGATAGGTTATTGAAAAACCCCCGGGTTAATCTGACAACAACCCATTCTAGGTCTACAGACATCTCCTTCACAACACGCTGATGAAAGATGAGGATGAGTTCGCTGTACGTATAACAACTAGAACTTATTACAAATATAAGCAAACTAACTCTCCTCGCGAATAGCCCTCAATCATCCGCCTCGGCGTGCTTCTCCTGCTATTCGACGTGTATTTGACATGGGCGCGCATCGAGCGGCAGTCTGTGCCGGCCGAAGACGGCGGAGACCCGGCCGAAGACAGCGGCAACGGCGGCAACGGCAACGGCAACTTTGGACGCTTGGCGCAGCAACCGATTGTGTTTCAATATCTCTTCTTTTGTACGCTTCACTCCGTCCTTTCCCATCTGCACCAAACCACTGACACCTATCAAAAGTACTCCTTTGCACACTCTCAACCGTTGCCTTCCACGGGTCGATACGGTTCCTCACGTCAAGCCGGTACTCGCCGCTGTCACTACTTAACATCCTGCCGCAATACTCAAGACCCAACTCGGTGTCGACGGCGCTGCTCGTGTCGTCATCTACCAAGCTGTTCCCCATTCTCATGGTCATCTGGGAATACGACGTGCCGGCAGCAGCGCGGTCCTTGGGTTGGGCTGTTGTTGCTAACAATGTGGAGGCGCTCAAGATCCTGCTTGGTTGTGGCTACGGCGTCGCCGCGCTGCTGGCTACCGCCGGTGCCCTCAGTCGCTGGGCCATGGGCCGGGCGGTGCTCTGGGCAGCCGGGCTTGAGGGCGTGGATTCCGCCGGCGAGAGTAGCGTGGCCGAGGACGGGAGGGCACTTGGTGCCATGTTAATGTACGCAAGAGATTGGGCCAGTAGACTCGCTGTGGGATGAGGCAAGCAAGCCCCAAAACAATGTGGAAACATCATTAGACGCTATGTTGTGCGTGTGTGAATAACTTGGGATGGATTTAGTTTCGTCTTAGGAGGTAACACTATATGTTTACATCGCAAGTCGAACGTTCCTTCTGTCCCCGCATCCGCCTCGCTGTGTGAGATGCCCAAAATAATAAAATTGATGACTGATGCAACACGTTCAAGGCAGGCTCTTCTTTCCCTCAATGGTCCCTGTACAATAAAAAACAAAAGCCGGAATTCCCCGCCAAATAATAACGCCAACCCTCTCCGTCTCCCTTCCTCTCTTGTATATGTGATGTGAATTATGGATTCCGTGGGGGTATTCGTACAACAACCGTTTTAACGACAAGGACAACTTTACTCCCTCCGCCAGCTTGGTCGCGGGGAAAGAGAATGGGCAGCCCCTTAATGTATTATGCTTCGTCCTCCTTGCGTATAACAAAATCTCAGTGGTGTACAAAGTCCCCGCGAATGTCGGACCGTCTCGGCTCGATCATGGGATGTAGTTGCGCCAGGAACGTGATGGCCCACATGAGGTAGCAGCTGACGAACGTCAGGATAAGGGATGATCGCCAGAGACTGTGTGCCAGTTAATTAACGTTAGCAAAACAACAACAACAACAGCAACAACAACAACAGCCAAGCTATCCAGGGGTGGGCGTTTCTTCCGCATGAGGGAAGGAGTGAGAGGGAGGAAGTCGTACACTTGGTTCTCTCCCTTGGGCGCAAAGAACCACGCCGCTCCCGACATGGCGACGATTACTGCCAGCCCGATGAAGATACTCCACCTAGAAATGAATGATACCATCAGTGAACGTCGCTCCAGGGACGGAGGTCAGGACGCCGGGGGCGCCAATGCGTGGTTTGAAGCGTACCCATTGGCCATTTTGTCCCGCTCTGAATCGTGGTTGGATTGCTTTGTATGTGCGACGATGATTATGGCAGCCTGTGACTTTGTCGATGGAAATATGTAGGGGAGGGCCGGCTAAATTGTTTGCCTTGACGGACGTAAGATGGCTGTTGAAGTTGTCGTCGACGGGGTTGTTCAAATGATTCAAGGGGCGGCACAAGCTTGTCGTTGAAGGTTGGAACTTGGGGAGAGCTCGGGAGGCGGGCCCACAATTGGAGGCAACTGCAGGGAAGCTGCAGCTTGGAACCACGCTGAGTCATCTTCAGCCTTCATGAACCAAGACCGACCGTGGGATTGGATGCTTCGTGTTTCAACAAACTTCAAGGAGCGCATCACACATTCACAACACAATGATTTACCCGCTGTCATCTTTTGAAAAAACAGTACTAAACTTTCACTGGGACTCATAAAACATTGCGTTTTCAATCAGATTTCAGTCCCTGGGAGTGGAGGGAACCGACGTTTTGATACGAATTATTTCGGACCGTGAGTGACCACATCAAAAAAGAAAAAAGAAAGGGGGTTTGTGAATGGCAGATAAAATTCACAGTGGCAAGTCTGATTCCTCCCAGAAACAAGTCATGGTCAATTTTGTAATTCATCTAGCACGCGCCATCTCATCCCATCCTCTATATGCACAAGCTCAAATCGGCCATCTACTCGTTCTCATATTTCAGGCCCGCCTCCATACGGACAGCCCCGTAGATTCCAGCAACATCTCCCATCTCTCCACAATGCTCCTTCACCTGCTGCAAACGGAGATCACCGATCTCCGTGGTGCGCAGCCTCGCACCCGTAGCCTTGGCGAGGCTCAGCGCGTGACCGGCATCCTTCCTAGCGAGGTCGACCGCAAAGAGCGGGTAGTCCCTCTTGTAGTAGTCACCTGAAATCATTCTCGTGGAGTACCCCGCGAAGGGACCCGGGAAAATGCTCGAGATCCACTGATGCAGATAATCCGTTCCCAGGCCCGTGGTCTCAGCCAATACCAACCCCTCGGCGAGCTGCTCGACCATTGCGAAGACGAAAGTGTTGCCAATGATCTTGAGGGTCAGGGCCATACTGTATGGCTTGTCAGTCATGTCGATTTCGGCGCGGGATGTCACGCCCTTGAAGTAGGGCTTGGCCTTGTCGACAGAGGCCTTGGGCCCGGCGAGCACGGCAACGAGACCTCCAGCGTCAGCCGCAGCTGGTGCTCCGAAGACGGGGGCCGACACGAACTCGGCGCCCGCATCGGTGAAGGCTTTCCCAATCTTATCGCTGGTTTCTGGATGAACAGTCGAGCAGTCGACGAAGAGCTTGCCGGTAACGTTGCTCTTGAGGATCTCGGCGAGCGTCGACTCAACAGCTTGGTCATTGGCGAGGATGGTGAAGATGATGTCAGCCTTGGACACGCCCTCAGTGATTGAGTCTACGACAGTTGTCTTGCCGGCCTCCAGCTTGGCGCTCAAATCGATGGAGCGCTGCTTGGTGCGGTTGTAAATTAACAGAGGCTGGTCTAAGTTGGCTTTCTGGGTGATATTTGTCACCATGCCCTGTTGAAGACTGTTAGGACTCATGATGAGCTGGGAGGGTTCCTCAATTCTGTGATGGGTACTTACCCGTCCCATGTTCCCCAAACCAATCCAGAAAACAGTTGGAGCCATTTTTGTAAATTTTGTGGAGTGCTGTCGGTGAGGTTGTATAAGTGCTTCAGAAGGGATTGTCTTGTGAGTGCCTGTTTGTGTCTTGATTTCAAAGAAAATGAGTTTGTCACGGTGGCAGACTGGTGTTTATATAGACGACTTTAACACTTAGGGGCTGGAGTAAGCAAGTCAACGTCAAGCGTTGAACCGGAGAATTGATCCCCCCCGGCATTGCCGGATTTACGCTGTATCTCGTACGGGATCGGGCGCTCGGATTTGGGACGAGTTTCGCGATGGAAGCCTACAAAAACAGTACACCACGTTTCGGCGATATGCACAAAGTGTCCCGACGGAAAAGGCGGAGTTCCAGCATGAAGAAACACAGGAAGTATTCCGGATATGTGACTGTGATAAATGGGGACTATTATGTACGTCAGTTTAGGTACCTTGAAGTTCATGAGAGAAACCGGCTGAGGGTTCGGGTGTTGATCACTAAGAACCACCTTCCCCGCCACCTATAAGTCAACTAAGCATCAACTAAGCACATTCAAGACCCAGGTCTCCAACAAAGCACGCCTTTTCTCCGCTCCCGCTTCGATCTCAAACTGCGGGGCAACCAGAGACACAAGAACCACCTCCCGACATGGATGCAACATTGGGAATTGCCCAATCATGCCGAGGTCACCAGCACCAAAAAAAAATCAAAAAAATCGATGAGATCAGATGCCCGAAAGATCTTGTTTCGATTTGCGTGGTCTGGTGCGAATTATACACCCCTTACCTATTTCCCCGGTCTTGTGTCTTTTGCAGTCTAGCGGCAGTTGTTATCTGGCAAGTTGCAGTTACATAAGGTGTCTGGCAGCTATCTACAACAGGGCCTGAAATGTTGCGCTAGGCATCAGATGGGTAGGTAAAATAACTGGGGTCTTGGAATGTCTTTATATTCTTGCCCGCCTTTTTGACTCACTTGACTTATACGGCACAACACATCGTTAGAAACAACAAACCTTCGCCATATCATCTGGAATGTGGCCAAACAGCTCTTGAAGGACGTGTGTCCCCAACCAGGTCAATCTGAATTGGCCTAGGGCGGCGATTTGCCCCGACACTCCATCCCAAAGATAAAAGAAAGACCAGCAACAAATCTGGTGCCGGCACTTTTCTACTGCAAATGAAGGGCAAGGCCATATACCCACATAAGCCATGTTTGTGCGGAGTACCAGCAATACCAGCAATGTGTGGAAGAAGGCAACCTCGGTTGCCGGACAGGTAAGAAATGTCTTGGAAAGACCTTCTGGGTCATGCAACACTTCGCTGCGGTCAAATCCGACGGCAGCGGCGTACCTTCACTCCGGAGTTGAGCAGTTCTGACGGGTTTGGGCCAGGCCTCAATTTTGAGGGAGCAGATCCAGCAGCCAAAATTATGCTCCATCACCGGGGGGGCGTCGCCGGCTCAACGCCACCGCATGTCGTCAGCCGCCAAAAACCCAGCTCAAACGGGCCCGGGTAGGTCGACATCATCAGGCAGTGGTGCCCCTGCTACCCCTACTCTTAACCCTGCTGCCGCTCTTGCCCGGAATCCTTATGCCTCCTCTGCGGAGGCCAAACAGAAAAGAGTAAGTTTCTTTCCGCGTCCTCTCTATCACATATTCTAGACTAACAAGTTCATCTCTAGGAGTTCTTGATATCTGTACTGGAGTCATCGGCGACGAAACGCGATGCGAAGGCGTATCTGCAGACCTTTGGCGGCTCTAAGGCGGTGAGCCCTGCTGGACTTAAAAAGGCCCCAGCCGTACCCATCTTGCATGATGGTATCAGAGTCGTGACCGGCATGCCTCTCTTTGTCCAGGGCCCTGCAAAGGAAGACTTGAAGGAAGTCGACGAAACGCCCCACATCGCAATTGTGAAGATGAGGGACCCCCAGGCTTGGAGCGATGATCTTCTCGACGGCGTTACAAAGACGATTACTCAATTGCGGGATTTGGGCATGCTCAGCGTCATCGTGTTGGATTGTGGTACTGAGAAGCTCGAATCTCGCACAACGAGGCAGCAAAATGTCGTTGTCGAGCAGACAAACCGCATCCTTCAAGCCATCGGCCGACACGGCTCGCCTGCGGCAGAAGTTGTGGACTCGAGTATCTGGAAAATGCTCGACACCCCACCGCAGGGCGCCCTACCTATCTCGTCGTCTACGGTTTTCGTGGGTTTCGATAGGGCGCTTACTACGCCCCTTAGACACGGTCACATTCTGGTTGTTCCGCCTCGTGCTTATTCCGACCGAGATCTCGAGTTCACGGCCGCCGATTCGAACGAGGTTGTCTTTGCCCTCACGGCGTTCTTCTCGGGGTTGCCTCTTGGAAAGCGATCCCAAGAGAGTGACGATCAGGCGAACGACAATGATCGTCCAGTTCGGAGAGCATTAATTGAGAGAATTATTGTCATCGACCCTCTTGGCGGGATTCCAGGGAGACAGGGGCATGGAGCACAGGTCTTTATCAACCTCGAGCAAGAGTTTAATGACGTCCGGGATGCTCTGGCCACTCCTGCCTTGGCCAATCGTTCAGACAAGAACCCCGAAGGTTCTAATGCTCCAAAAGAGAAGCATCTAGAGAATTTGGAGTTAGTCAAAGCTACTCTTGCCATCCTGCAGCCGACTGCTTCTGCGGTGATTACCAGCCCAGCTGAGGCTGCCAATCTTAGAGAGCCGCAGACCAGTGGTCACGGCGCCGGCGTGGAGCGGTTTGCAGGCGAGGTGAGGACGAGAAGGTGGCAAAACCCGCTCATACACAACCTACTCACCAACCGGCCCATCTACTCATCCTCTCTGCCCATCGGGAGGATCAAACCTACTACGAATAGCACAGAGGTGCCAATGCCGCATATGCCAACCACCACACTCGCAAAGAAAGGAATGCCAGTGACCATTTTCCCTGATCCCCGAACGACGCGCTGGCTACCGCCGAAACCAGGGGGTCCTCGACTGAGACTCACAGACACATGCATCGACCTCCCCCGTCTTATCCACTTGATCAACGATTCGTTTAGCAGGAAGCTCGATGTTAATCACTATCTGCGCAGAGTCGAAGACAGCCTTGCGGGCATTATCATCGCGGGCGAGTACGAGGGCGGTGCTATTCTGACATGGGAGCGGCCGTTCGGAATGGACGAGGAGACAGCATATGCTGCCGGCCGCCTGGTGCCGTACCTAGACAAGTTTGCAGTGCTCAAGAAGAGCCAGGGGGCTGGAGGCGTTGCCGATATCGTCTTCAACGCTATGGTGCGAGACTGCTTCCCTGATGGTGTGTGCTGGAGGAGCAGAAAGGACAACCCGGTCAACAAATGGTACTTTGAACGGTCTATCGGGGACCATAAGCTTCCTGATAGCAATTGGACAATGTTTTGGACAAACCCAGACGCGGCGTTGAACCAGCAGCTGATCAAAGACTACGAAGATGTGTGTCGGAACGTGGTACCCTCCTGGGCAGATACGAAGCAGGCGGCAGACTGATAATGCCTGAGGTGGCTGAGTAAGGAAATATATGGTAAATATACAGAGGCATACTTGGAAAATTACAAAAAAGTTGGCTTGGTGAGCGGCGGGGAACGTCAAAAGAGACCCGAAGCTTGCTTGGCCCACACGTCACTCCAATTGAATTTGCTGGCGACGTCCTTGGAACAGTAGCAGAAGTGGTTTCAGCTTGGCAGCAAACTTGGAGTTAGAAGTGCCAAGTATGTGTACATACAGTCAATTTGCGGATTTTTTTTTTTAAAAAAAAAAAAGGGGGGGGGGGGGGTTGACTGCAAATATATTTATTAAAGACGACCAAAACATTGGACGAAACTGGATCTCGGGACATGTTTTTCGATGAGATGGAAGCACATGCGGGAGGTTTGACATGCAAACCTGTGTGAACGAGACGACCAATCAAACCCTAGTTGCCTACCAATGGTCAACCTTCAGCTGCTCTCCCAGACACAGGGGACAGCGGGGGTCAGGAGTTGTGGGGCCTGACGCATCCCCCTAGAAACCCTTTCCATCTTCTCAACGGGCGCCCCGTCGTGTACCTCAGCTTCTGCATGCACCCATCAACTCGACTTGCGCAGGACGCCAACATCGTGACGCGAAAAACCCAAGCATCCTCCTCTATTCAGCCCATAAACCCTGGTTTTTTATTTTATTAAAAAAAAATAGAAGCAAACATGGACGCCTTTAAGGGATTCCAAAAGAGCATCACGTACGAGCTCCCCACGGTCTCCCGCTTGTGATTGCCCTCCAACACGAGGGCAAAGACAAAGCTTCAACGAACTGACTTTTGACGTGTTGCAGCTCTCTAGGTGGCCAGATCACGCCCTTTGCCTCGCGCACTTTCCAATACACCAAGGAGCAATTGGGCCAGGCTGAGGACAAGGTTCGCCGACGATCTCCCTACTCGCTGGATGCTTATCGGGACACTTGGCGATGTCAGGGCATGAATCGCTGACAGGAGCTGGCAGACCCAACTCCCTCCTAGCTACATCGACCTGGAGAAGCGTGTCGATGCGCTGAAGCTCGTTCACCAGAAGATGCTGGCTGTGACGTAGGTTTTTATTCCTTGCCTGCACTAGCACTGTCGCCCGGACTTGAGTTGCCCGGCGCTGACATGCTCCCCATCCCCCCCCCCCCCAAAAATAGCTCCCAGTATTCGCACGAAGCCTACGATTATCCTCCCAACATCAAGGAGACATTCTCGGACCTGGGCCGCACTGTCAGCGAGAAGGTGACGCTCTTGTCGTCGGCCACATCGCCAGCTGAGGCCCAGGCCGCCCTGACGGCGCCGCCCATGGCTAAGCCACAGCCCAAGACGTTCCCGCACGCCATCGCGCGCGCCAGTCTTGCGGGCAGCCAGACTCTACACCAGCAGCACACGGGCGCCGGCGAGGACCCCCTGGCTACGGCGCTCGAGAAGTATGCTCTAGCTATGGAGCGCGTGGGTGAGGCGCGCCTGGCCCAGGACTCCCAGATCCAGAGCCGCTTCCTGGCCGGGTGGAACACGACCATTAACACCAACATCCTGTTCGCCACGCGGGCCCGCAAGGCAGTCGAGAAGGCCCGCCTGACGCTCGACGCTGTCAAGGCCCGCGTCAAGGGCACGACGTGGAAGCTGGGCGGTGCTTCGTCGCCGCGCACGGAGCTCCATGATGAGCACGAGCTTCCTCGTGAGGCACAGGAGGAGATCGAGAAGGCCGAGGACGAGTTCGTCACGCAGACTGAGGAGGCTGTCGCCGTCATGAAGAATGTGAGTCTTTATATATTCCCCAGGCTCTTCTTACGAGCAATGTGGACAACTGCTGATACATTTTGTTTCCATTAGGTCCTCGACACCCCCGAGCCGCTTCGCAACCTGGCCGAGCTCATCGCGGCCCAGATGGAATACCACAAAAAGGCCCACGAGATTCTGAGCGAGCTTGCACCCATCATCGATGGGTTGCAGGTCGAACAGGAGGCAAGTCGTGCTTCGGCTTATTCTTTGTAGTAGAAAAGCGCTCTTGTGCTGACTCGAATTCGATGTCTCTGCTCCAGGCGGCCTATCGCAAAAGCCGTGAAAGCGCTGCATAGACAGGCACTTCTATGATGGCATGGTAGGGGTGAGACATTGGGTTGAGGAAGTAGTGGCCAGTATTTGGGCGCTCTCGACCCGACCGGCTCCGTTTCGGGCCACAAGGTAAGGGCAGAAGGACGAGATGTCAGTTAGTTACAGTTAGGTCAGGGGCTTGTTATTCATGTATGGGCAGCCAGACCCAGTAGTTAGTCGTTGGGGTTTTTTTGTGTTTTTCTTTTGCCTGGTACCTACTTTCTCTCTATCTAACTTGTTTACCCCCGTTGTTTGATATGGTCTGTATTTGTTGGTGCTAGCCGGCTAAGTCTGAAGATTGTAATTCTCTTGCGTTGGCCGCCAATTTATCACCTATATTCATTCCTTCATGCCTGGCGTCTTGTGTCAGCCCATTATTGTCCAGCCCATTCATTATTGTGACGTATCCTCCCGCCTTCATATCGAAAGTAACCGCGCTCCAATTTCCAAATCCAGGCCTTCAGTGCAGAGATAAGATAAGGTAATAAAGTTTTGAGTTAAACTTGCCGCATCATGCTGTCCTGCCCCACATAATCGATCCACCTTCCTTTTAACAGGACAAACCGCTCAAGTATAGCATTTCCGACGTCGAATTCTCAACAACACCACCAGTCATTCAAGTACTGTGGTTTGTAGGGCGTGTGGCTCAGTTGGTAGAGCGTTCGCTTAGCATGTTTTCGATATGCGAAAGGTCCTGGGTTCGATTCCCAGCCCGTCCACGTCTTTTGCTTTTTGGTTCCTCCTTCACATCGGAGGTGTGGTGATCATGGACAATAATGAATTAGAGTATAAGTAGTCGCCCAAAAGGCTAATCTTTATAACACGATAGACGAAAGGGATTAGAATTGGTTGCTCGTTAGGCGGATAGTCATGTCCAAACCGCCCCTCAGCCGCGCTCGGGTAATCTCCGGCCCCACCCCCGCTTGAGCTCGCGGGTGCAGTGTTCCACCCAACTGTCAGTCGCGACGCAAATGCGCAAGGCCCTGGAAGCTCCCCTAATTGAATATTGACCATTAACCTGACGCAAATACTCTTTGAGCCTCGCAACACGACAGTCACAACAAAAAAAGGGTTGCGCAGGACGCGGATTTCTGAAACATGGTATACCCTCGCTTTATTTATGCTGCTGCTGCTTGCGACATGTAATTGATAGCGTCTTGGACAGTTGCCCCTCGGGTTATTGAACGCGGCGCAAGGCCACCCCATGCTGGTCGAGCTCAAGAATGGCGAGACACTCAACGGCCACCTGGTCCTGTGCGACACCTGGATGAACCTCACGCTGCGGGAGGTTGTACAAACCAGTCCGGTCAGTTTGGAACGCCTTTTGTGGGAAATGATGACGGAAGGGTCGTTGACCTGACGTGCCGACTACAGGATGGCGACAAGTTCGTTCGGTTGCCCGAAGTTTATGTCAAGGGAAATAACGTACGTGTTATGCTTTTGTGTGGCGCTTGTGTGCCAAGGCTTGCGTGCATGCTAATCCCCCCCGCGCCTAGATCAAATACCTCCGCGTACCGGACGAGATTATCGACATCGCAAAGGAACAGCAACAGAACCAAGGGGGAGGGTTTCGCGGCGGGCGTGGAGGACAGGGGAGAGGCGATCATGGCGGACGTGGCGGTAGTGATAGGGGCCGCGGCGGTCGGGGACAAGGAAGAGGAGGGCGCGGCGGCGGTGGTCGCGGCGGTCGGGGTGCCTGAACAAGAAAAATTACGTACCCAACGGGGACACACGCGTTCGAGTAAATCGGGCATACACGCGGTCGACGAGAAACTATCGACGGCCCCAAACAAGCCTTCGCCAACATGGGTTAGGCCCGCAACCTGGTTACGAGAAGCACTGGGTAACTGCACGTCTCGATGGCAGTGATGGATCACCGGATTCTTGGGTTATTGAGCAGCATGAGCCAGGCAGCTGCTAGCTCTTGGACTCACTCCATGGGTATCGTAACGCCCCAGCTAAACGGCCCAGCTGTATAGCCGCTTATTTACGGCACCCTTACATACCCTAAACACGTCGGGGCAGTAGTGGGCAGAGAGTCGAGACACTATACCAAGTCCTCCCTCCTATGATATCAGTATCAGCCAATTGCTAGAAATACCCCCACCACGTGACCTTTTTTGGCTTCCATTACACCCCCCCCCCCCCCCTTTTCCCTTTTTGCCTAGCCCCAGGTCTGTACCTTATGCAGCTGGTGATTTTGACCACAGCGCAAGACCTCACCACTCAATCGCTCCTTGCAACTGCTCTCCAGCTTCAGCTTGGAGCTGTTGAGACCGTCTTATGCCGCCATCCCGCATCGTGTTGGACGGGCTTTGGCGATGTCTTTGCCCCTCAATTGATGCGATTGCTCTCGCAAAGTTGGTCGACGGGGCCCTCCCTTCGGCACGCCGAATTGGTCGCGACAATGGCCGCCGTCGAGCTCCCCGCTGGCCCTGTCAGGCTCAAGCACGCCCAGTCCATACCGACAGCGCCAAACCCTCCACCGAAAAGCAGTGGACAGAGCATCCGGTGCTGGCGCCGGTGCCCTCGGCCGTGTCAATGACGGACCTCATCCAGACACAGGGTCGATATGCCGCTCTCACCAAGGCCACAACGACGGTTATCTACGAGACTCTGCGCGAGCTTCGCCACCGCCAGGGACAGAGAGCGAAAATCCGACATTTCGTTCACTACCTTCTCAACGACCGCGGCGAGAGGCCCAACATATTTCTCTACGAAGCGCTGGTCACGGCAAACTGGGACACCACTGGCTCGGCCGACGAGCTGGCTTTCATCATTCACGAGATGTTTAAAGCTGAGATGGAGCCGTCCAAGAGTTTCTATCACAGTGCCTTGCGGGTATGTTGTTGTTCAGGCCCGCCTTCCCCCCCCAGGACTATTACTACATCTGGGATGCTGATGACGCCACTGCTCCCTCGGAATCTAGTTGCTCGCCGTCCACCCAGATTACATGTTGAGGAACCGCATCCTGCACGAGATGAAATCGAAGAGGATGTTGCTAAAGCCCGGTGGAATGATCAGCGTCGCACTCGGTCTGCTCCGGGACGGCCAATATGAGATGGCTTTGGACTCCTTAGACAAGATGGTTAAGAACGCCACAGTCGACACCCCCCATTGGGTTTTGGACACATTCATATTCACATTGGGGAAGCTCGGTTTTATCGACGAAGCGGTGCAGGTGCTGCAGCACCGACCTCCAGTGGCCGACAGCGGGAGCGGCCAGGCCGGCTCTGCCATGTCCCTTGGCGTCTGGTATTTTCTCCTCGACGAATGCAGCAGAGCCTTGCGCCATACGGGAACCAAGTATATTTGGGCACATATGGTGGAATCTGGAACGCTGAATCCCTCTGACGGAATCACCCTCAACGTACTTAATACGGCGGCGCGCCATGGGGACGCAGAACTGGCAAACCAGGCCATCCAGCATCTCTCGGCGCGGCGCGTGAAATTGGGTATGCATCACTATGAGGCGCTAGTCGACTGTTACGCCCAGAGCGGTGACTTGGAGAACGCGCTCCAAGTGCTCTGCATCATGAGCAGCGCGGGGACTCAGCCCGACGCGTCGAGCACCCGGTCAATATTCGCACTGCTCAAGCAATCACCCCGGCTACCCGACACGGCGGCCGAGCTGCTATCAACCCTGCGAAAGACGTACGAGATCCCGATAGCGGCTCTGAACGTGCTGCTCGAGGCGCTTTGCGAGCAGGGGCGAACGGACAAGGCCCTTGATCTGTATCGTGACATGCGACAACTATGTCCAATGGGCCCGAATCTCAAGACCTTCCAGCTTCTCCTGGCCAGGTCGGAGAACGCCGAAGTCGCAAGCTTCCTCATCTCTGAGATGGAGTTCCTCTTGATGCCCCCCCCGCGGGCCATGTATGATCACCTGGTCCGCAGCTTCGCGTTTGACGGCGATCTAGAAATAGCATTTGGGTATATGTCCGAGATGGAGAAAACAGAGAAGACTTGGCTGAGCAAGCGCACTTTGCTCGTGCTGCTTGAGCGCTGTTTCAAGGACGAGGACCCCAGGGTGTGGGCCGTTGTTGACCAGGCCACAGAGCGGGAAATAGATTTCAGGTTTGAGTTGAGCCAGCTGATGGATGAGATACCCAAGCGTAAAGCGGCCAACGCGCAGCCCGGGACAGGGCCGGTGCCAGTGCCTGTTGTGGACAGGACACTGGTGTCTCGGATGTATACCTGAGGGCGTCTCAAGACGAAATGTAAACCCGCGAACGGGTAGGTATAGCGAAATGCTAGACTAGATACCAGTAGGTCGGTCAGGCCTATGGTGTTTTTAATGGGATGGGAAGAATAAATAAATACGAACTTGTAGAGTTTGAATATTGGTTCTACTTTGATGGCGAACTTGGTCTTGTTGTGAATACCGTAGTGAGGATCTAATCTTGGAGTGCATCGATAAGGGCTGGTTTGTTCATTCATCCAAGGGTCATGTGTGATATTACATGAAGATGGTTCATATAAACAGAAAATAATAAATGGAAATGTAATGAAACTGGAACGAAATTGGCATGAAATGGAAATGGAAATAAAATGAATATGAAATATGAAATATGAGACATGAGACATGAGAGTAGAGAATTGAGAATCGATAAATTCAAATCATAGTTCTTGTATTGGGGATGAATTGAGCACCCAGGGAGGTAGGTGCCTTACTTGTAAGGATAAGGAAGAGATGAGCCACAGGTACATAAAACTTTCGACTATTGGTAGCCTAGTGACGGCTTTGCTTGCTGCTTACCAGGGAGGTACTAGTTACTCCGTACGGGATAAAAAAATAGATCACACTTATTCTCGCAGAAACAAAACATAAATTTGTGAATAGAGAAGAAAGATATATACTAAAATATCACGAGACAAATCGAGCAAAAATGCATATCATGAAGAATTCGTGGCTAATCTATGTACGAGCAAGATGTATCTTTTACCTAGTTTCTTAGCCGCCTGTCATTTTTTTTTAATATATGAGATAGTCATACTATTTATCATGTCGATCTACGATGCATTGTGCCGGCGCCAGCCTGAATGGAGAAGAAGAATGGGGTCAGCCATCAACCCACCCCTGGTGTGTGCTGCAATATGATTCATCTGTCACTGGAGAAGGAAAGCGAGACTTACTTGGTGGTTGGGGAAGATGAGAGTGTCAGCGACGACAACGTTCTCCCGTCTCGTGGCGACAAAAACAACCACCTCGGCAATGTCGTTGGGCGTAAGAGGTTCGCAGCCCCTATTTTTTTGATCCCGAGTTTAGTTTCATATTGGCTTTTTGTATGGGTTATCATGAGAGATTACTCACTCATAGACGGCATCAGCCTTGGATCTGTCTCCGTAGAACCGGACGACGGAGAATTCCTATATTCAGAGAAACAGGCAGAAAATGATCAGCAAATTTGAAGCCCATGGATAACTGCGCTTGATTTTCTCAAACTTACCGTCTCAACCTGACCAGGATCGACCTCGAGGACTCTGATGCGCGTCGCAATCAACTCTTTCCTCAAGCTCTCAGTGAAACTGCGAACGGCGGCCTTGGTGGCGCAGTAGATGCTGCCGCCAGCGTAGGGCTCGCGTCCGGCGATGCTGCCAATGTTGATGATGTCGCCGGCGCCGCCGTCAGGCCGCGTCTTGAACACGGCCAGCACAGCCTGGGTCATGTTGATTAGCCCCGTCACGTTGGTATTGAACATGACGTTGATATCCTCCTCAGCAATCTCAGGCGCCTTGGCGACTGTTTTTTTTTTGGGTTGTTAGCATCTAACCTGGTTCATTTTTTTCCCCTACGGGATTTGAAGTTGGGATAGACATGTATAAACTTAAACGTATATTCTTGTCACACTTGAGACAGGAATAGGGAAAAAGGGCATGTCCAGCTTGAGAGAAGAAAAAATAGACTTTGAATAACATACCTCCTTTAACCAGGCCTCTGTGTGAAACCAATAAAATTAATTAGCCTTCCCAAGTCCACACACGCAGAGATAAACTTTCAACAAAAAGAAATTAGTTTCATACGCATTGTTCACAAGCACATTGATATCCCTCCACTCCTCGGGCAGCCCAGGCACAAAGGCCCTGACTTCCTCGGGGTTGCTGACATCCAGCTTGACGGGCAGGACCTGGACTCCATCGCCGACCTCGGCACGGATCTGGTCGGCGACCTCTTTCAGGGAGTCGATGCGGCGTGCGGTCAGGACCAGCTTCAGGCCGTTTTTGGGCGCGGTGCGGGCGAACTCGAACGCAGTGCTGCGGCCGATGCCGGACGACGCGCCCGTGATGACGATGGTCTTGGCCTCGAGGCGTTTAGCGACGGCCGACATTGTGCTGATGGATCGGAATCGCAAGAGGGATTGAGAGAATGAGGATGGGAAGGTGTAACCCCGAGACAACGAATGGACGGCAACTCGCAGAGGGGTGATGATGGCTGTTCTTCTCGTAGCTGTTGTTGGAAAATACATGGACACCTTTTCTTAGGTAACCACACAAACACACACACACACACACACAAGACACAGAGAGTCAAACAGCCAAGGTTGATTGGATATATATATATATATATATCCCCTACGGCGGTAGTAGTAGCAGTAGTAGGTATTCTGCCGAGCTAGAAGACGCAGGGAGAAGCTGACACCATACCTTGGTGGATCGATCCACTATTCATTGTTCAATGAATGAATTAAAGTCAACCCGTCCCCATACAAAAGAGCTGAGAGCTTGCCCCACAAAGAGGGGAAGATAAGGAGTTCTCCCTTTACCCCGCATTACGCAATAAGGGTCGTTTGTCGCTCGGTGACAGGCCCCCCTGAATCCAGCCCCTGAACTATAGTGAGGGAGCGGGTGAGGGAGCGAGTGAGTGGACCGAGATTGCTTCATTCATATTCATTCATCATATCTCATACCTGCCAAGTAGGCGTCGTGTCTATCTGTCCGTTTTCTAAAATCGTTTCTAGTCATCCCAAGCGTCCCATGATGCAATAGGCAAACCCCATGATGCAAACCAAAACCAAGCGCCTTTCCAATGCCAAAAAAAGAAAAGAGAGGGGAAAAACAGGGAAAAAGGAGCAGAGTATACAGCAAGTAAACTTTAGGAGTCCAACCCATATGTCGTTGCTGTTGTCCATCTGAACTGTATCCGTAATCCAGCCACATTTCCGTTCCCTAAACGGTGGTTTCGCCTCCTGCTGCTCGTGGAAGGGGTTTCGCCGACGCCCGACGGCGCTCCGACTCCTCACGATAGCGATCCTGAAACTGTTCCTTCATGGACTTCCTGTTGCGGCGATATACGCCAAGGGCACATACGATTCCGCCGGCCATGACAGCGCAGCACACCATCATGTCCTCGCGGAACGCGTCTGTGTATACTTTCCGAATGGCCGCCCATTGTTCCGGAGAGAGAGAGGCGGCCCCCCCAGACTGTGTGATATGAGTGATGCCTCCGGGAGGTAAAGTAGCTGCCAACTCGCGTGTCTTAACGCCCAAGATGGCCGATGATGCGGCGATGCCAATGCTTCCGCCAAGAATGCGGACTTGGGCGACGAGGCCTTGCGCAGATGCTAGAATGTGACAAAGTTCGTCAGCATCTATTACTGGAAATATTACTGGAAATAGGGGCAAATGGGGGGGGGGGGGGGGGGGGTTCGCCTACCATGTTCCCTGATGGGCGACTCAATAGCCGCCAGCATTGTTGAGCCAGTTGCAGAGAGACCAAATCCCAGCCCGATAAAGGCCATAAAGCCAAGCACCTTTGGCTCGACAGCCAAGTCGCTGGATGCCGTCGTCTCCAGGGCGCATCCGATGATCATAAAGGTACAAGACAGCACCATTGTCTCGAACAGCCTGTTCTTCTTTTCGTTGAGAACGCCGCCAATCATGCTTCCCGCCGCCGTTGAAGCGAGCATGGGGAGCAGCATGAGGCCCGCGTCCAGAGCGCTCTTGCCGTTGACGATCTGGAACCGCAGCGGGAACACATAGACCGAAAGAAGATAAGGGAAACCCGTGAGCATCGTGCTCAGCGTGGCTGCGGTGAAGACGTGGTTGCGAAGGAGCACCAGCGGGATGGCGGCTGCCATTTGGCCCTTATATCGGCGCTCGATGTAATATTGCCATGCGAAGAGGGCGAGCAAACTGAATATGCCTAGTAAGAGGGGCGCCAGGAAGATGGCCTCGGACCATCCGCCACCCTTTGCGCCCGAGTTTTGAAAGGGAAAGACGAGAAGAACTGCCGCCGCTACACTATAGAGTTTAAGGTGTCAGTACACATGAGAGTGATTGACGGTCTGAAACACTGACAGCAGAAACGACCCGAGAAAATCAACCTCTCCCCAGCTTCTCCGCTCCAAATGAGGTAGATACTTGGTATCGGGCCACGTAAGGTAAAATATGATGGCAGAGGCACCACCTACGGGACCACTAAAAGCAGACAACGGGTAAGCATAATATTTTTTTTTCTTTTTTCCCAGTGAACAGTTGAGGGGGAAAAAAAGGAAAGGGGGGGATGCCCACTTCAACCAAAATACCCATCTCCAGCTCGCATACTGGGTCAAAACACCACCCAGCACGGGTCCCAGCACGCCCGCAGTCGCAACAACAACGCCGATAATCCCCGCGATGAACTTCTTATGGTCATCTGGTGTTAACTCGGGGAATACGATCATGGTGATGCTGTATAAGCCAGATCCACCAATGCCCTGCAGCGCCCGGCAGGCAATCAGCTGCTGCAGGTTCTGGCTGAAGCCGCACCCCAGAGAGAAGGCGATGAAGATGACATAGGCGGCCAGGAACGCCGCTTTGCGGCCAATGACGTCCGAGATGCGGGCAAATAGTACGGCGCAGCTGAGGAAGGTGAGCGTGTAGGCTAGGGCGACCCAGTTGATGCTGTCGATCTCGTGGAACTCGGCCGCGATGGTGTATAAGCTTGTGGCCACGATGGATGAATCAACTGGTTTGTTTTCTTGGTGTTAGCAATCACGGACTTGGTTTGTTCGCCTTATGTTTACCTAGGTTAGGGGGGATTGTCTCGGGAGTCTTTCCCGAAACATGAGATGAAAAGGGGGAATGAGGGTGTATTAAGGGAAGGGAACTCGGGGAGTGCTTACGCATAGCGAGAAAAAGTCCGAAGCCGAGACTATAGGCACATTTCGTGAGTAAATTTTGTCCTGAATTCGGCGGTATCGAGACTCACCTTGTTCCCAGCACAAAGAACCGAACAGTTGGCAACGTCGGGCTGGTGATCTCATGGACGTCGCTCTGGCTTGTCATGGGCTCGAGGATGCCCCCTAGCTGCACACTGTTGTGTTTCTCGTCTAGCTTTGGTTCGATGATTGTTGTTGCTGCTGTTGTCGTCCCGTCGTCTACTGTGTTTGTATCATGGTCGCTCTCTTGGGGGGTTTGATGCTGGTTTCCTGAACCGGCGTTTTCGGAGGCCGACTTGGACGCGCCGTCTCTTGGTCCTTGAGTCCCATCATCTTGCTTCTCTGGATGTGAATTGCCCATGGCGAATATGAAGCAACGGGAACTTTGGGGCCTTGTTTGCCGAAAAGCCAATGTCTCGGAAGGGTGCTGCTGTTGTGGCTGGATTTGGGGATCGGTCATAAGGCCATCAACATGGACATGAGCAAAAACATTCTGAATGTAGATGTAAATGTAACCAGTCTTTATCAGTCCATGGAAGGGGACATCATAAGGAAATCCCCAAGTGCGAGAGAGGCCCAATCAAGGCCCTATTTGATCTCGACACGGCATATACTTGATATGCACGAGTCGCAGGACTGTCGTCCTCTCAACCCGCAGGATCCGACAAAACCGACTGAAGCTTGGCCTTTGCCACTGTAGAGTAACTCTGGCGGCATCAAGCTTACGTCCTCGAGGCAAGCCGACGTACGGCCGAATGCGAATGCCGACCGACCCCAGAATGAGAAGAGGAGCAGGAAGAAGACGGCCGAGTGGCAGCAGCGACATGATATGTCATTGGCAGTGCAGCAGCGGTGGGGGCATCTGTCGGTCAGTTGGGTTTCAAGCGAATGTCCACTCCACTCCGCCTTGTTTTATTGGAAGGCGGGGAGGGGGAGGGGACAGAAAAGGAAGGCCGCGCTGTCAAAGGCCGCTTGTTTTTTTATTTTTTTAAACAAACGCAAACGCCATGCATGGCAATGATGCATGGCATGGCGTATGCCAGTGGGTGGGGAGGGGAGCCTGAGCCCTATCAGCCTGCGCTGCGGCAAACCGACGACGGGCCGCCGACAGCAAGACAAATAAATATTTAAATGGCACACTGTAATGTAGGTACCTAGGTATCCAGCCATTGATTGCTCTTTTCTCGTTTGTTCAAACCTTCAATTGGGTCGAAATAATAAATACCTACACCGAGCACCAACAAAAGAATCACTGGACGATTTGTCCAAGCATCAACTTGCAAAAGTGACCTAGCCAATCTTGGAAGCTTCCAGGTTGGTTCCACCCCCCAAAACGATCGCCCTGCTGCAGCCGCCTCCGCCTCCGCCTTCGCTAAATGCTGAAATCCATTGGATCCAGCAGTGCCGCTAAGGTTACACGAGGACAGGATCACATTCAAGTCCGGTCGCTGGGAGGCGGGATTCGGATTCAATCCGACAACCCACGTCAGCAGGGTTAGGGTTGTTCCACTTTGTCTGATGTTTTCTTCCATTCCCCCCCCACCCCCCCGATGGACATTTTCCTGGATTATTCGCTTCGAAAAGATCAAGCACTAAAAAATCAAGGCATTTGGATTATTCTAGCTGTGTTGGTATTCATTTTAGTTGATTTCCTAAGCCCGCTACGGACGTGGCTTTGATGGGATGAGGTGTTGCCATATTAGCGTCAAATCAACGATATGAAACTAAGAGATACCTCCCTCGCTAGGTACTGGTTACTGCTGACCGCTCAATCTGAAAGTGCCAAACGGGGTCATCCATGAACCTCGGATATGGACCGTCTCCTATCAAATGTGAGAACTGCTCAAGCCTAAACTCTGTTTCGGCCGACGGAAAAAAAAAAAAAAAAGAGAAAGGGAATGGATAGCGTGCTTCAGTTTTGTGTTACGCCCGTACTGGATAACGGCCGTAAACCAACAGTGGACCTCAACCATGCATATGCACACGTCAACGAAATTGGCATCTTGGTCCCACAAAAAGCCTGCGACGTAAGACGAACAGAAGCCGGACTGCCTGGTAGATATAGATAGATTCGGCCGTCTGGTCAAGATCCAGCTGTTACTTTCCTACACATCACACCAACAAAGAGGATGTGCATATGCAAGTTAGCATTTGAAGCCGACGACGACGGTGGCAATGAATCAAGGTTCTGGGCCTCGGCGCGGTCAATTTGTGCCAATCAGGCAACGAGTTAATTAACTCGAAAGCAAAACATCACGCGGCGTGGAGATGGATGTCGCCAAGAATACCTTGACACAAGGCAATGACTCGCCCTCATGACCTACAAGGCTCTGAATGTATACATAGGTCCAAAGGGTCCTACTAGATCCTACGTTGCACAGCAAGTTGCCATCATTAGTTCACGAATTTCCCGACAAAAAAGGTTGCCGGTTTTTCGGTGAGCTCTTTTAGGGGTTTCACTCCGACTAGACCTGGAGGTCTTTGGGGCTCAGCCAGAAACTGTCCTCTTTTCTCCTCTATACTGCGGCATTCCTCCTGTTCGGATACCAACAATTTTTTTTGAGGAGGGGGGGGGGGAGTGGCATTGCTGGGCAGTCACTTGTGTTTCTGATGCTTGCTTGTTCGAAATAGGGGCTTAGAAAAGGGCCTCGGCGACACGGCCCAGAAGGATATGACTGGACCTGTCAACTGCCCTCCTAATTTCCGAAAGCAAGAGAAGCAGACTTGATATGTGTGGAAAGTGGACCAGTACAGTGGCGATTGAGTTACGAGATCAACATTCCCCCCTTTTTGGCCGAGCCCTCATGGTCTGATGTTTAGTGCGTTGGAACATAGGCAAAAATAAGGTGGTGATACTGCTGCGGTTCGCTTTGGACAACAACAGACTTTGGTACCACTACGTAATGGCATTTTTACCTAGTATAGTTAAGACAAGGGACAACACATGACGCTTCAAACAAACTAAGTAAATACGAACTCGAAATAAATTCCCAATAAAGCGGCAAACTTGTTAGCTGACAAGAACACGCAGGCTGGCAGCTTGGTTCCGACTCGGTTGTGCAAGTTCCTAACATCGTCTCCAACCACCTGACAACCGGCCTCTTGAAGTACTTCCACACGACAGGGAGTCATAATCATAAATAACCCCTGCCTTACCACGCCACGCCACGCCTCGCCTTGCCTAGAACTGGACTGCTACTCCCAATAAACGTTGAACTCTGAATCCACCGCGGTTCTGGCCAAAAAAAGAAAAAGAAAAAGAAAAAAACCCCTCAGCTCACTTCTCAGTCTGGCACCTTTCAACACCTTCCAAGCCTATGCCTCGTCGTGGGCAAATATATTATCTCTCGAGGCGCTCGTCCCAGAACCACTACTTGCCTCGCAGCCTGAACTTCTGCCGCTCCTGCTCACAGTGAATCCCGCAGTTGGGGCAAACAAAGCCGCTTGCTGTTATATAGACCCGGACCGTCAGGCACCGACTGCAGCGCCACCAATTGTTTAAAATGATGCGGCTGTTCCACCATTCCGGATCGCCCTGGCTATCCCGGCGGAGGAAATCTTCCTTGTGCAAGTCTCTGAGGTGGTCGCGGAAATGGTCGATGCGGAGGAACGGAGTCTGGTGGCGATGGCACTTTCGATAGTCGCAGACAAACTTCTTTGGTCTGTCTGGTGCTGTGTACCATCTGTTGATGGCGATCGAGGTCGGCTGATCGGGCAAATGGTTTCCTTTGCGGGCAACTGGGAAAGAGGCACACGAGCCCTTGTTGCGGCTTGGAGTCCGCACTCTGTTGGCCATTCTGGAATCCGTCGTGCTGCTGTGTGTGTTGTGCGGTGGTCACGGTGTCTTTGTCGTGATAGTAGTTGGAGGTAGGTACTAGTTCGTCCTTGGGAATATCTTGCTCCTTATAGTCGTATTCGTAATAGCCCCTTCCCCCCCCCCCCCGTAGACGAGAAATTGGGCTCGTTGTCTTCAGGTTGGTAGTACGGCGAAGACAAAAGTATAGTTCGTCTGATAATAGGGTTTCGGATCCGTGCCACATGATGTTGAGGAGGCAATGGAAGAAGTCTCGGAATAGTAATTCCCCGAAGAATAGGTCCCCGAAGAATAGTTCCCTGAGAGGTAAGTGCTCGAGACACTGCTATCAAGAGTAAAATCGGTAGCGTTGAAATAATTTCTCTGCATACCGGCAGGATCAAACTCGGGTGGATTTTTGGGGTACTGTGTCTGCATGTCGACAGTCTCTGGCGAAGACTCATCCGGGCTTGGGAGGTACTGTTTCTCCATATCGGTGGGGTGGGAGGAGACTTGACTGGGCTGGGGAACTACTGCTAATGAAATGAATCCATAAGAGCGTAGCCCAGATGGGAGATGAAGTGCTTATTTATCGATGTCTTTGCCGTGCGATGGGAAACGAGTCCACATGATAACCTTAGTAATGGGAGTTATGCCGCTTTGTCATGAATTGACCATGTAGTAAACCCATTCTAGATCACAGGAAGTGCTGTTTTACTGGCTTTATATTACCTCACTCGCCGTGACATGTCCAACTTCCACCAGTAGCAACCACATACCTCAGCTGCCTTCTGCAAGCCCCCAATGTATCACTACTGCATGTCTCGGCTGAAAAAAAACACCCCCTATTGGTCCCCATCAACTGTGAACTGCCTGTGCGAAGCTGGGGAGTCTTGTCTGGGTGGGTTGAGCCGTTTGATAAGGATGCTTGGAAGTATAGGTAGGTTATCATCTCCCTGCTGCCTCGTTCTGGTAGGGATATTAAGACATTAGAATTGAGCAAACACGTTTCTTGCTCCTGTGACGGGAAATATTTAACATTGCTGAATAAGGTATTGTATGTTATTTATTACAGATTGACAGGCTTTATAACCCAAGTTATTTGAAGAATGTGCAAGTGCTCATGTACCTTGTTCAAATTGAGAAACTCCCAGGCTATGTATGTTATGGTTTGCTGGTGCCTATTTCGCCCTTGGAAGCTCAATATCAACTACCCACGGCAACTGTGTTTGGTTCTCATCCAGACCTTGAATAGCGGCATTCACAAAGAGCGTGTGACGCCCCGGCTCCAAGGTATTGTCGTCTCCCGCGCAGTGACTTGTTCGGCAGGTCCTTGCGGCAATGTAACCCTCCAGCTTTTCTGACTTTGCAGCTGCAGGTCTAGAGTATCCCAATTTCCTGCCCGGAGGCTGGAGAGTGTTTCGAGGGCGACGGACTGTCCGTGATCAATATTTGTAAAATGGGAAGGCCTCTCAGTATGGACACTGTGATGCCAGGCGACAAACTTTGCCCCCCCATGCTTGGTAAATATGGCCGAAGCAGTGCAGGCGTGGTCGAGACCGAGCTACGGCTGCGAATAGGTTCGGGCACCCAGCCCGTTCTATGGAGTCGGTTATGTCAAGGGCACCCCCCGGCGGCCCATGAGTAATTGTGATGTCCACGTCCTGCCCCATGGCAATGTCGTGGCCGACCTTAGGCCTGAACTGAAAGCTAGAGTTTTCGTGAGAGGGAGTATACGGACTAGCGTACACAGTTAACGGGGCACCATTTCGTAGGTTAAAGTGATGAGTCCCTTCGTCGAGAAGGATGATTCCTTCTGTTTTTGAGTCGTCGAAAAGTTTCCGGGCATCTCCAAAGTCGCCGAACCCTCTCTTAACCAGCTCCGGGTCAAGAGATTCGGAGTAAATTGCTTCATCAACCTTCCTCCTGAACACGGGGATGTTCATGGTAAAATCGTGGTTTCGAGCAATGGCGAGTTTTTTGGGGGGGGGGGGGGGGGGTTGATACTCTTCAGCATTTTCAGTGATGTCTGAAACTCGCCGATTTTAGACTCTTTCGTAAGGCCCTCACAGTGTATGGCAACATCCACGGGGATCAGAGGCATTGTTTCTGGTGTGAACTCGTCTCCGTGAGTGTCGGATATAATAAGAACTCGAGTCTTGATGTCCATCGCGAGTAGGTAGGGATATAAGCCCCGGTCCTCATCTTGAGTAGAGGGTGTGTAAAGGTAGTCCTGAAGAGGATCTGTATACTAGAAGTGGATTCGAATGCACTCAAAGTGGTGGTGGGAAGCGTAGGAAAAAGAAATCAATTTGAGACGGGGGATTATTTTATAATTTCTAGTATCTCGAGAGGAAGTAAGCTTTCATCAATTGTGGGTGAAGTCTGAAGGACAGAGGCTTGGCACTTGGTTAGGGTTCTACACAGACCGGGTTACCGGACGGCTAGACATCCCACAGTACAGCATTGACACCACTGTCTTGCAAGTCGAATCTGGCTTCATGACAAGGAAACTCTCAAAGTACCAAGGTAGATAAGGACCTAGCAGTTGAAGCTGGCCCTGGCCTGCCCTCTTCTTGACTCGTTCTCGGTTCCAACTGCCATTTGAATGTTCCTATTAGGATCGGAAACCATGGATAAGTAGAGTGTTGCTGGTTTCGTCCTCATGATGTGTGGAGAAAGAGCGAATATGGGTACCTATAGCAAAAGTGACCCAAATTGTTTCGAATATCTCAAAATGATTATCGCGGAAGAGGCATCAGATTATCCCGTGTCGAGTCTGCTAGGCTTCAAGAAAGGCCTCTTATTAAATTTATTAGCTTCGACTATGGTTGCAGGGAGATGGGCGGGGCTTCAAGTCTCCTTAGCAAGACTAACTCTGCAACCATAGGCAGAACTTCTGGCGGATATTGATATGAGCTCGCAGGAAAAGGCTTCGATGCCGAAGGAAAATTCAATATGATAGGATGCAGACTTGAGCAATGAATGCAGTCAGAAAAGCACAGTGCAGCTTCGGCAAGAAGTGGACGGGAGAGAAACCTAAATTGACCAAGGAAAAACTTCAACGTCAAGATTGGTTTGACGAGCGTGGACAAGGCTGAGAATGATGAGTTCGCTATGACTGATGCAGAAGAGCACCAGGATTTAAACCGCAGGCGGTTTACGAAATATACAGTGTTCTTTGCCGATATATATCCAATACAAGGTGGCCGTCCGGATGCCCCTTTTTGTCTGTTTACTTGGGACCAATCTCTACAATAAGCACCACCAGTTCTGGTACATTCAGTGTAATTTAATATATATTTCCGACAAGACCCTTACCTTCACTTATATGCTAGCTGTGCTTAAATAGCTTCTATGGTTCCCAGTGTAGAGGCCTAGTCATTGCCCTTCATTCAAGCATACATGTGTAATAGTTACATACCTAGGTACGAAGTTATGAATGAAATATTACGGTCTCGTCCCCCCCCCCCCCCCCCCCCCCCATTCGTGTGAGGTTCTCATGGCATAGAAACCCCTTTTTGTTGTCTGGGTCATCCAAATAATTCCTCGTCTGCAATATGCAGTACTTTTCAAAGACAAAGCCGTGTACTACAACTTGCAAAGCGGAACCTCAATCTGCGAAAATCGCAAGAAGAACAAAAGAGAAAAAGAAAAGCCAAGAGATCATGGCGCAAAATCCACCACGAATGGCAAGGAGATCCTGAGACCATCCCAAGATGATTTTGTTTCAGACGTACTGCCATGGAAACAAGTCAAAGTTCAACAAAACGGCAAGAAAACGGCATCATCTTTCCATTCATGAGAGTTCTGTTCCGTTTTTCGCCAACTTTCCCCTTCCATCCCGACCGTATTTTGATGGGCAACATAGCTGGCATGCACAGAAAGAAGTTTCAGGTGAGGCTTCCCACAAGTTCCGAGCCGTAAGTGCCAAGACACCAAGAGAAACACGACAGCAACCAAGGCTCAAAATATACTTACCAAGGATAGGGTAAGAGAAAGGATTTGAGAGTCAAACAGGCCGTGCAAAAACAACCCGCATGATGACGACTGTGGGTTGCCGCCAGCCGTGTCCAGACGCACAGACTTAATGGAGAGACTGCTTCCCTTTGGTGGAAGAGTGTGATGATAAAGAAAAGAAAAAAAATAATGAAATGGCTGGTATTTTGTCTATGACTCGCGGGATGAGCTGGACTTGCATGCATAGAAGGTTCTTATATGTCCGTGAAGTGCAGGAGTAGTTGAGGTTTTTCGTTGGCAAAAATGACGAAAGCACCTCGTGGACCTGAAACATGTTTCAGGCTTCACTCAGCGGTAGCCTATTAAATGGCGATTTGATTTCAAGGTGTGGTTGCCGTGTGGTTGGGACGCGGGGGAACCCCCTGCGGATAAGTCACCGCGCCTCAGACCTGCTTCCGCTCACTGGGAGACCACATCGTGTGGAATGAAGGCATTGGATTGACAGCGAAACACCTTGCACCCAGCCCAGCCTCTCAACAATCAGCCCAAACACACATGACTATAGCTTGTGGAACAGCAGAGACAAGACAGAGAAGTTCTTCTGGTGCTTTGACCGAGCGAGCAGACTGATGGAGAGGGGAGTATTTTCCCAAGATGGAAAGATCCAGCGACTGGGTTTGTTACCTGAACCACGCTATGTGGAGTATCAAAGACCAGAACGATGTGCCAAACGACCTCCCTGTCAATTGTTTGCATCTCCATCGTGCCCGCACGTTCTTACTCCTTGCTCCTTGCTGCGTGCGTTGTCACCCGTCTTAATCTTCAAGAATGAAAAGGAGCAATGTTGATTAAAGTTGAAAAATGGAAGGAACGATATTCGTAAAACCCCCCCGGCCCTCTTTTGGCTCTCGTCTTGAAAAATAACTTTGAGAAAATAAAAATCCATCTACTAACACAGAATATTTGTCCTTTGGTGACCATGAGAGAAAAAAACTCCGGAGAAACGCGCTGTTTAGATCATGAAGCTGCCGATCTTGCTCAATGAGTGGTACAGATGGGGCACTTGACTATGTGTATAACACAAAGCTTTACCACCTCAGCCCAAAGACTGTGTGCAAAAAGAAAGGTACAAGCTGAGAAACTGGTCTACAAAGTCAGTACATTGCTGGATCTTCAAGCCACGTGCCGAAATCTGGCCAAACGTGGTTGTCGTCCAAGAGCCGAAAGGGGTGTTGTTGAGGAGGCGGTGGTGAACCGTGGAACAGAGGGTGATGCGATAGCTTTCCTGCCGATGGGGTCCTTCAGGTGGTGAAGGCAGTGGTGGTGGGGATGTCTTGTCTGTTGGTCACACCACAGCTGCCAGCAAAAGCTTGGTTCTTTTAATGTCGGGTCCGGGGTTGACAGGGACAGTCCCGGTCTTATATTGCCGGTACTATGCTGGCCAGGTGCCGATGCACCTTTCAACCAAACCAAACCACGCCATCACTCATCACTGGCAGCGACCGGCCTCGGACTAGACGGGGACTACGGGCCTAGCGCCTATCGGTGAGCCAGGCCCGGCGACGGACAGCAACAACCACAGCGACAGCTAGCTCGGCGTGTCGTGTCATATTTCTTTGACTGGCTGGCGCTAACGCAGCGATGTGACGAAACGTCCGGGCGTGCAGTTTGCGAGACCAGGCGAGCGGCCGCCTGCATCTTTCCCATTGCTGCTTTCGGCTTGCAAGTCCCGCATCGAGCCAGTTCTACTCCAGCTTTGGTGGGAACAGAAGGCTGCGTGTGCCGCGTTGGAGCGAACAGAACAGACACGGCACCTAGTGACTGACCAGGGGCGGCCAAGTTTCTACGGCTTCCAAAAAGGACCGACAATGAAATGCCATACGGATAACCCCTTACCAACTAGTCGATCACTAACCCCGCATCGATTCCATCTACCGTCTTCGAAGATGCGCACGCATCATAGCACAGCTTGCTCCTGCATTTCATCGGGAGTGGTTCTGAACGATCCCAGTCAGTAGTAGTATATGACGATGCCCGATATTCCTTTCTGTCTATTAACCATCTGCACCTCGTCATGCCGTCCTGAAAAGGCAGGTGTCTTTCATCTCTCTTGCTGGAGATGAGCGTCCTCCCCGCATCCCCACCCCCTGCCCATATTCTTTTTTTTCCTGGGGTGCATACCCCGCACTCCAAAATCACACTCCAGATTTCTTGCAGGGGGTTTTGCCCGTTTCGTACCTCGGACTTAGCAGTCAAGCCTGACAGCTGGCACTTCCACCCCTGCCGATCAAGTACCCGAGACCATCTTCGCAACGGGCCGTCAATCCAGATTGCAAGCAGCTTTGACTTGCACCATCCCCGCATTCATCCGACCAATTGCATATTGCCATCCCAGCCCCATTCCTCCGCTTCAGGAAACCCTTTCTCCCTTATTTTTTGCTTTTCCTTCTCCCCCACCATCTCCAACTTTCCCCCCCAGAGTCGCACTTGGTCACATACCTATACTAAGGTAGGTACCTACCTACGGTTACTAGACAGAACCAAGTGCAAGGTGTGTGCCGCCAGGGCAAGGAACAACAAGTTTGGCTTTCAATGTTGCACGCGCAACAGTAGCACTACACGTCCGCCTTTCCTTCCCGTGCGGTGCGGTGTGAATGGCGACACTGGTCGATCCGGCTATGCTATGTCTAGCTCACATCTACTCACATACTACCTACCTACTGACATCCAATCCAACCTACTCTACCTATACACCCCAAAGGCATTGACGGCGGCGACTCCGAAAGGTTTGACCATGCGCGCAGCCAGCCTGGTCTGATACTACCAAAGAATTTTTTCTCTTTTCTTCTCTTTATCCTTTCTAGAAGCAGCTTGCCTTCCAGCGTATCGTCGGTCTCCTGGCCAAGGTATCATCACAAGTGAGCTTGCACAGACAGGAGGAACTGGACACTACGCTGAGGACATTTTTCTGGGTCCCTTTTTTTTTTTTTTCCCTTTCCCTCCGTGGAGAAACTACCTACCATCAACCACAACAAAGACGCGGCTACCTGCTTTTCCTCTTTCCTTTGACTCTCGCTTGGCGCTCTGGCGGATCGGCCCTCGTCTCCTTCTCCCCCCCCCCCCCTCTCATACCCCTCTTCCATTTATGTAGTTGCCGTGTGTAACATAATCCAAAAAAAGTTGTTTTGTGACTTATGACAGAGAGAATGACTTGTCGCTTTTTCTTTTTACTCAGGGTACCCTCTCCGCTCATCTCTCGAGTATGAGCGAGTTGTCTGCATGTACATGCATCTGCACAGCAGCAGGCATAGCAAAAGTTGTAAAGCGAAAAACTCACTATTCTACTTGCAGCCGCCATCACCATAAATTCATTCATCTTTTCGGCTTGTTAGGTTAAGGGGAAAAGGAGGCTGGCTCCTACGTCTTTCTACGTTCCTAAAAAATAATAGGTTTCCCCCCACAGCTTTCATATATTCAAATTTTGATAGTTCAATGTGAAATCTGGGGTAATTAAATTCCGGGGTACGTAGTCGTCTATTGTCGCCAAAGCTAAAAGTGCTCTCGAAGTTGGGAACACTGGGAGGGTTCAGTTCACAGGTCAAATAAATTGAACCAAGACATTCGGGTGACTAAGGTGAGAAATCAAGGAGACGAACGGGGCCCAGTCGTGGAAGAATCGGCGGCTTCAATGTGTAAGGTATGCATGCATGGAATTCGCTCAGACATTCAGGACAAATTGGGGCCTCGTCATCTAGAAGACTTGTCGAACATTCCCTTTCCCCCTTCTCTGCACAATTTCCCCAACATGCACTCTATTTGCCCGAGGCAGATAATATATATGTGGAATGTGTTATGTGTTATGTATTGTACCCCAAGGCAAGTTTTGCTGCCTGCCTATGGTAGAGACCTATAATAAGAAACATTTCTTGGGGACCCTAATATCGTCTCTCACCAATGTGATGAGTCCTATACGAAAAAAAAATCCCTCTTTTCTTGTCATTCCGGATATTTGCATCAATCCTCCCCCACCCAGTTTTTGCTCCACCCCTTCCATGTTGTTTCGCCTCCCCCCTGACTCTGAGTGTGTGAGTGTCCCCTGCCCTTTTCCCCAAAGCTATTTCCTGGTATATCCGTAAACTCAAAAAGAAATTCGTAAAACCCCCCAAACAAGACTTGCACGCGTACGTGAAGGATATACTGTGGAGGTAGTAGGGATACATCGTGACGAAGACAGGAGGATATTTGCGCCGGAGCCCCCCCCCCCCCTTTCCCCCAAAAATATTCTCATCTGTATAGTATAGTCGTAAACCGAAAACACCGACGCTTCGGTCCCGCGAGGGAGCGCGAGTGAAAGAAGAAAGAAAGAAAGAAGGAAAGAGAATATAAATCGTAAACAAGCGTTATTCTTTTTCTTCTTTGAATCATTGAACGTAAGGGAAGCCGTCCATAGCAGCAGCTGCCGCGGCGGCTTGGGCCTGGCTCATCATGCCATAGTCCATGTGATGCAGCATGCCTTCGTGGATGCTTCCGGAGCCAACAGAGCTGGCCGAGTGGCCGAAGGAAAAGTCGGAAGCGGTGCCATCGTCAGGCTGGCCGCCCCAGTACATGCCATCGAGGTCCCAGAGGCCGCCCTGGTCGAGCATACCCATCATGCCGAGGCCCTCGACAGGTTCGAGGCCAATGGGGCTCATGTGAAGACCGGCGTCAGACATGAGCATACCGTCACCCGTCATGTGCATGCTGGGGCTCGTCGACCGGTGCGCAGCCTGCTGGGCCTGGACGGCACGGCTGGCCTCGTACATGCGCCAAACCACCTCGCGGCTGCGGCGTGCTGCCAGAGACCACTCCTCCATGACTTCGAGGAGGTCGAGGACGGCTTCGATCTGCTTCAGCCACTCGGGCACCCGCGGGCTGCCCCACTGCCAGAAGACAGACACAAGCGGCACCATGGCCGCCTGGTAGAGGAACCAAACGGCGTTCCATCCGCTCATCTGGTTGCGCGTCCACTCGCGCGCAATATCATCAATGGTCTGTGCGGCGAGCTCGCGGCACGTCTCGATGGCTGCGAGGTCAGCGTCGCAGGCCTGTGTGTGCGGGTTGAGCCCGGAGCTGGCGAGTGAGAGCAGCACCGGTCGGTGCAGAAGCATGCGCAGGTTCTGGTACCGCCACTTCATGATGCAGCGGGCCATGTACAGGGGCTCAGCGCATGGGTCGGTAGTTCGCAGCAGCCATGGCAAACTGGTGTACCAGTTGACCAGCTGCCCGTCCAGACCGCACCTGTCCTCGGTGCGCAGGAGTGGCGAGATAGCAAGCATGTCCTGGATCTGGGTTGCAATCTTGCAGAACTTGATGTTCTCGATCAAGGGCAGGATGCCCGCTTGCTGGGGCGAGTCTCGCCCAGCATTGATGCCAAACTCGGGAGGCCGGATGTTGATGGCAGGACCCCATCGTCCGAACGATGGCCGGCCCATGGTTGTTGTGGCCCAGGTATCGAGGCAGAACAAGCTCCACCATGTCCGCCGCCGGGTCTCTGCGGCAGCAATGTCGCTTCCGCCCTGTGCAAGGCTCTCGCGGTGAAGGCCAAGCGCGCTCGCCATTCGAATGGCTGCGCCGAGGACGGCGTTGGCCATGTTAGGGCGATTGATATAGTGGAGATAGTAGCCACCAATCAGGGCCAGTGCCTGGACGGTCTCAATATGACTGCTTCCAAACGCGTCCATGGGGAGGTGTTCCATGGCTCGGTTGTAGTAATTGATGTGGTTGTAGTCGTCGGATTTCATGGCTGCAATACTGCCCATCGCAAACACCATGTTCAAAAGCGCCAGCCATGGGGCATCGAGCCTTTGCCCCTCAAGGTAGTCGGCGCGGAATATGCTCTCATCCAGCATGGGGACAAAGACGTGGATGCGTTTGAAGTAGGCGTCGATGAGCGTCTGGCCCTTCCACGACCAGGGAATTCGTTGCGGATCTTTCTGGTTCGCTGGTTTTTGTCTGATGACGGGATAGTTGTGCGACAGCTCCACGCTGTTCAGAGGGGTTGCCAAAGAGTTTCGCAGGCCCGGCTGGACCTTGAGCATTACCATCAGAGCTGCCTTGATAGATGAGGCGCCAAGGTACGACGTCTGGCGATCCACAGTAAGAGATAGCGCGTTGATGTCGTCTGCCTCGGCAGGGATGGGGTCCCTCCCTCTCCGCTCCTCGTCCCATTCAGTATCGCGATGGGGAATCTGTTCCAGGAGGTTCTCCGACTTTGGCATCATTGGCGAGTCGAGGTCAGACATAGGTGATGTGTTGAGAGGGGGCGATGGCAGCCCGCCGACTGATGTATCAAGGAGGCTGGGGCGATCCAGTGCGCTCAGGAGCTCCTGTCTAGATAGTGGCAGCAGAGCCTGGATCTCTTGGTTTGGATATAGGCGCTTCAAGATGGATCGGCATTCCTCCAGAGACTGAGAGAGGGCCTCAAGTGTCTTGCGTGATGGGATCACCCGCTGCCGGTGCTTGTCGTAGAAGCATCTTTTCGGAGCACGGCTGGAGAGGCATTGGCCGCAGGGTTGCTGGCCGTCACACCGACTAATAGAGACTCGGTTAGACCTGTTGTACAACTGCTCTGCAGCAAGTGAGCTTACATCTTGCGCCTCTTGCACTCGGCACAGGCGTGAGGGGTCGTTATCCTCTTGGAAGCGCTAGTTCCGCTCGATTTGATGCTGTCCTGGGAGTCGGTGGAGGCCTTCCGAGGTGTGATGCCCTGAACTGTTGCTGGCTGTCAGCAAGAAAAGGTACCATGGCGTGAAGGAAGCAGACTCACAGGTATGAAACATGCCCCCTTGGGTAGGAACTGGGATAGACGGTGCCATAGTGAACACCTTGGCGAGTGGTTATGCCAAAGACCAAGAAAACTGTGGTCTGCACGAAAGATGAGCCGGGGTGGCGTGTGCTTATGTAGTGGTGGTGAGGCCGGGCGGTCCCGCGCTGGGGAAGAGGAGCAGCTGGGGTAAAAGGCGGAGCGGCAATTACATGGAATACCGGTGTGGGGGAAAGAGTCGAAGAAGTAAGAGCTGGATTACTCAAAGAAGCCACAAGATAAAGATAGATATGGACAATGATGAGGAGGCGAGATGACGGGGGAGCAGATGCATACTTATATATCTACATTGTATGCAGCTGGTTGGAGATGTGCTTCTTAACGAGTGTGGGGAGGGAATTTGAAGGGACGTATGGGGTGTCCAGGCCGTCACCATGTGGAGAAAACCTTGGCAGCTCTCGTCAGGTCAAGCTGGGTCGGGGTATAGCAGACGCCTCTGCAGCACGCTGGCGCATCGTGCTATGGGGCCCGTATAGCTCGTAAAGTAAGCTTGATATAGAGTGAGTGTGGAAGGCAATGTAAGCTGGCGAGACTAGAGGTGCTGGACGCACACGGTGGTCAATGCCGTGTTGGGAGGCCAGCATCCCCACCACGCACCACGAGGAAGGCGGCCGGACAGGGGAAAGCTGCTTGTCCAGGCACAGATTTGGCAAGCATCACCAATCAGGCATGCCCGAACTGCAGTACCTGAAAACGCAGATTAATATGCGGGCTAGTAAAGGTCACGCCAGCCCGAGAATTCGACGCGGAGAAGGCAGGCTGTTGGAGAAAGACCACCTAGGTAGGGTCCGTCCGGGGAGCATGAGTCTAGTCCAGGACGAGGCCCTGAACCTGAACTGAGCTGGAGCTGGCAGGTCTCGATGCGTCGCTCGGTGGCGTCGTTTCAGTCGCCAGGGCCGGGGGTGCATGACGAGAGGGTCGTATGTACTCCGTACATACATCTGCACATCAACCAAGGATGCTGCACGTGGAGCTGCCATGTACTCCGTCGTACAGCGGAAAGCCATCGATGTACTAGCCGTCTATCCTGATGATGTTGCAGACCTTTCTGGTTGCCGAGTCCAGAAACAGCAGAAGCGAGGATTGCTTGCAGTCTCCCACATCGTCACTTGACCGCAGTCTGTCGCCAGTCCTCGTCATGTCATCCTCTTTTTGTTTTCTTCGGCCTCTATCCCAACCCCTTATTCTAGACAACAAGTAAAGGAGTGCGAGAAGATCGGCACACGCTTGGCAAGGACACATCGGATCGAACGACCGTCTTTGTGCCCGAGATCCGAAAACTCCAGTATAAATCGCAGTCCAAGGCTGCGTGCCGAATCACAAAGAGGTGAGGGATTTGGGGATTTGGAGTTTGGAGGGAATAGGGCCCGTCGGCCCCTTGGCCTCGATGAGCCCTGGCGCCAGCCGTTTGTGGGGAAACAGGAGCTGAATTCGTCACTGTGATTGGCACGCTGCTCACGGACGGATCGCAGCCAGATCCACGCTCTCCTCCTCCGATCACGACAGGGGTATTGTCTGGGGGGGTGAAATGGTGGAGTGGGCCTCCGCAGGTTCGACTCTCCTCTCGAGGATGCCGAAGCTGGGGGATGGCAGACAGACCAAAACGGAGGTGTGTTTCAATCTGGAGTTTTGCGGTGCTGCAGGGCACCCTCGCCTCCGTCGTCCAAGAATACGGTGCACGCGACAAGTCGCAATTTTGAAGCCCTATCAGAACCGTCCTGGATAGCACCACAGCGAGAATGAATCTGCGGTGAGCCAGATGGAACGGGTCGACGACGTAGAGAATACAGCCTTTGATAGGTAGCGAGACCCCGTGCTGTCTGGTCCTGAGTCCTGAGCAATATGAATCCCATCGCTGGAGCTGGAGAGAAAATAGATGGCCTTGTGGCGACTCCAGCTCAATCGAGCACATGACCAGCTGTGTTAATCTACAGCAGTCTGTTATTAGCATCAGCGTAGAGGCGAGAGGGCTATTTCGACAACGAGCCGCTTCTCCAGCGCCTGGCTGAGGTGGGTTGGGGGCGGCACCAGAGCGCAGACATCCCTACAGCTAACGTGTGTCCTGGCAGGCCCTGGCAGGCCCTGCTGATGGTCCATCCCTTGGAGCCCCAGAGCCCCAGAGCCTCCACCGAAAGTCTGGATCTCGTTGCGCTCGAGGCCTGCCTCCTGCGTGACCTGAGACTGGAACACATGTTCGGACGGGCGGCTTGCTGGTTGCTATTGATTGTGATCAACGCAGCTCGGCCTTGCTATTTTTGACGCTCGTCCCTTTGATCCAGACCCTCAGGTCCTTGGGTAAGAAGCGAATATCTCGAATGTCGATGTTGATTCTTTCGCCGCCTGGCAAGCGTGGAACGATGGGATGGTCCTTGTGTGTGGGCGGAGCCCTCCCTGTCCCTCATTACCGGCTGGCTACGCTGTGGCCGAGCAGCCGGATCGACTTGACGCTGGGGGTAAGCGAGCAAGCCATCCCCTCTAAGACATGACATCTACGCTGAATTCCTTGTTGCAGACGAGATTGCTGTCTTGGTGAAAATCATGTTTCTTCTATTGTCAGAGCTTCACAGAACGAAATCCAAAGGTAATAACAAATAGCACCGTAGAACCGCCTGGAAGGATGAAAGGTTGCCCGCCTTTGGACTCGAATGTCATCTCGCCTGTTAGGTTAGTCCCCAGCACTTGGAACAAATTGGTTTGCCAAACTGAGGGAGGCTGATGGAACAAGTTCCCGTTCTGCCCCTCCACAAGGTTCGAACACGTTCACTCCAACTCCACACGTCGAGGGGTGCGTTCCGTTTGCCTCGCCATGTGGAGTGGGCGTTTCTGGTGTGGGTGTGGGCAACAGGTGTGAATGCGAATGTGGAATGTGGGCGTGGGAGGGACAACAGAACGGTGGGCTCCTTCGCATGATCCTTGCGCCACCTTTTTTTTCTTGGTGTGCCTCAGTGTCAGCAGCAGCAGGAAAGGCGCCCAACGCCGGCAAAGCGAGATCAATCGCCCCGCAATCTTCAACGTTATTTCCCCACATTGATGCTGGCCAATCATAGGCTGCATGACCGCTGGAAAGACGGCGAACCGAGCCTAGTGTCGGTTGTCCCAAGCTGTGTCCATTTCATCTTGAAATTGCCCTGTTAGGAAGTCAAGGAAGTCAAGCGGGCTTAACAGAAACCCGGCGGTGTCTTTCCTGGCGTGATTTACAGATTAATACTCGTCTCTAGGTAGGTATAACTGCTTGCTGTTAAGAACTAACTCATAGCAGCTCCCCTCCTACCTGAAGCAACGTGAAGCGGTTGCATCTGTTAGATTGATGCCCGCTACAAAACCCCGAAAGCTGGAGTAGTTCAATATATCATTCTACGGTAGGGAAACTGTCATGCAACGACAAGGGCGTACGTACCTACATTGATGTTACAATAGAGAGCAAAGGTGGCAGTGGTGGCTTGAATAGCCTCCACGGCCCTGCTCCGCTGGGCCCCACCCCCTCAGCCGTTGCACAACGGATGGCGTCTGCCAAGCTTTGCCCGCACCTTCCACCCAACCTCTTCCCCACAGAAGCAGAGAAGGGGGAAAATGAGCTACTGGTGTACAGTACAGTACCATCCATTGACCATCCACCGAGTCATCGTACTAGTCGTGGCAAGCAATCTACGCCAACCAGCAAAATCATTGAGAGGATCAAGATATTAACTGACAGTTCTCGACCGAGTTCGATTCGAGGGGCTCGCATTTCCCCCGCCTTTTCAGTTGAAAATAACGATCCACCATCTCGACGAGAACAACTCAGTCGCCCTGCCCGGCCTGGCGAGCACAGCATTATCGCCTTCCCAATTGCGAAAGCCGTGAAATCAGTTCGCCGCAGATTTGATGAGGATGTGGGGCGGTCAGCACGGCCTGGTGAGCAGGTGCAAGAGTGCTTTTTTCGGAATCGCAGAGTCGCGTATATTAATCCGGCCGTGCTGGTTAATTTGGTGAGCTGTCCACCTGTTCATGTGCGAGGCGGGCAATTCTTATTCGATACCCCGGCCTTTCTCCATGCCATTATCATTATCCCATCTCTAGCCGTTCAGTCCAGTCAGGCTCGCTGCTGGCTTGTGCGGCTTCTATCTGGGATGCCCTTCTCGGATTTGCGACTGCTCTCTGCCTGGTCATCCATCCCGTGTCGGGAGGCATGAATTGTCTGGCGAGCCGAAGTCCTGATGGAAGGTCTGTAAACACCACCAACGCCCTCACCGAGCGCATTGATCAGTATCACGGACACACACTTGCTCCGAGTTGTACTGGGGCTCCTGAGGTGTGCTCGGCCAGGACCGGCATCAAGGCTTAAACTACGGCAAGACGGGATGGGTGGCCACCTGATTGATCATGAGCACCTCCAGATCGTCTCGGCGTGCCAGCCGGTTGTCCGTTCGTTCCTGGGCATCCATGTGTCTTCCCACCTCACCTAGTCCCTGCTAGTCACATCGACAGGAACACCTCTCACACCACACTAACTGTGAATCGATGACACCGAAAACGTCTGGGAGCGATGGCCTGTTAATCTGCTGCTTGCCAACATCTCGTCCTATACCGGATGTCATGGTGCTGATGGGCAACGTACTACTACTTACTGCCCATTATTACTGTCCCGTTTCCTTGATAACTGAAATCACCCTTGGTCTGGGCGTCATGGAAGACGGGCTTGATGGGGGGAGGAAGACCAACCAACCAATCGGAAGAACTCTTCTGGAAATTTACCCAGCCACTGACCTATCAAAGCCTCGGGGGTTAAAATAGAGGACCTAAAATTCCGTCTCCCTACATAAGCCACATTTCCCACCTGCTCATCACTGGGCAATCCTGACGCCATTGTTCCTTTTGACGTGACCAGGATTGCCCTGTCGCTGGTTTCTCACTCAAATCCAGGGCCCGTCCCGTCGGCACTGTATCACCTAGAAAGACAAGGCCATATTCTCGAGGGGCATTCCTTGAACAACAAACCTTACCTGTGATAAGATATTGATCAACCTTAGAAGCTGGCATGAACCCTGAGACAAGGAAGAACATAGAGATTACGTAGGAGTCGTCGGACGCCGGAAGAGGACTCCCATCACAGTTCCTTTTTATTTTTTTGTAACCTTGTCATAACAATCACTATCTCAAAACACCGGCCGGCCCGGCCCTACTTCGCTTTTCCTATCCCTCTTATTTCTTTTTCCGATTATGGGATTGGCGGATCTTATGTCTTCCAGGACATTTGCAGGACTACAGATATTGTGCGCATGTTTCACTAAACCCAACAACACACCATCATACGCGCGACTTGATAACAAAACATCTTTTGGGGCATAAGATACCTTTTTTTTTTTCTCCAACAACGACAAACGCATGAGCACGGCCTTTTTTCTTCTTTTTTTTTTTTTAGCTCGAGTAGTATTCCTTCCCATCCGTCCGCGCCCAAGGTCAGGTACTATCGGCGGAACACGCTAGAAGCTTCGGATTGCGGAAAGACAGGCCGCTGTATTGTTCCGCACGGAGGACACCATCTCATCGGCCAACTTTTTGTTTGGAGCAGGCAAGTCAAGTCAAGTCAGGCAGAGAGTAGTTTTAAGGCGCAGCCGACAAGTCATAGTCTGTTCTGCCTCCCATGTATGTTCCCCAGAATATGCAGATTTAAAGTATGATGTTGCTGCGCAAGGTCACTTGCGAAGTCAGCCCCCAATATATGGTAGGTAGCCAGTCGTGCTATAGTATGTACCCAAGGTTCCCAGTCCGCCATCATGGGTCTGATGAGCGAGTCCCCACGTTCAGGCCAACAATTTTTCAGACATCATGGGAATGGAAGGTTTTGACGATGCGTTGCATGGCCTGATGTGGAAAAGAGAATAGCAAAAAAGAAGTGATGCCCAAGGTGTCAGTGGGCAACTTCGGGATCTAGACTCCTATGTTCATCCATCATACAGTAACATCGTTGGCACTTTGACGTCCTCAGTGCACCTCTTCTTCAGGGCCGGATTCTCCGGGGAAGGGAGCATGGAGCAAAACAGGCTGCTTTGTAGGTGGTAACCAAAACCACCAAACCCCAAGTCCCCAACCTCAACCTCAACCACAGAAAAAAGATATACAAGGCCATACGAAGAAGAGGAGGTGAAGGAGAGCCGTAGACCAAGTTCAATGGTTTTACTTTTAGCTGCGAATTCGGTTCAAATGGATACCACAGGCCAGGTTCTTCCTGCAGGTGCAAGAGTGGTGCTGCCAAGTGGGCTTCTGATCACAAAGTGGGCTTTTTAACTCCAGGCAAAAACAGCAGTGTTTTTTGCACTCTGGGAGTACATTGACATGAGGTTCCATCGAGGACCTACGGTCCGACAAAGTTGATCTCGGCCGTGGACCAGGAGGCTGAGTGGGCCGGAGACTTAAACCACACGATCATACCTTAACAAACAGGTGGGCTAGGTAGTCCATCTCCTATCAACCCCACCGAGCACCGATCTTTGGAGTAAAACGGCTCGCACCCACTGCACGCGCGCGCCAGCATGGAAGTGTGTGTAATGGTTCGAGGCTGGATGTGGACGGGGTTGTGAAGGACCTTGAGCGGAAAACCGAGTCCTCGCGTCCCCCAAATCTCTCCACTTCCAACTCCAATTTTTTTATTTTGTTCAGCCCAGAATGCCCTGATTAACCCGGATCTGCAGATTCAGTGCCGAAATCCCCTCAGCCTGAGAGCCATCTTGACCATGCAGCTTGTCTATTATCGCTAGTATTTGGCCTGGTCTATTCACCTGTCCCTTTCACCCCATGTCCTGTCTCCCCGCCTCCCGATGTCCGACTGCAAGTTCCCGAACAACCCTAAATGCAGATAGGCGCTGGCCCATGAGAGCTCGTCGTTTCTTTTGATGGCGCGTCCCTCTTATAAACGCAGGATCTGGCATCGGCTGTTGATGCCGTCGAAGATGCACGTGTTGTCAATTGGGATGTACTGTTTGGTGATGATCTTAATCATTTCCTGAGCCACCATCCCACCCGTCAGGGCGGCAATATTGTGCAGCTCGCCGCCCTCGGCTCGGGCAACCTCCTTCGCGGCGCTCACTACCCTGCCGTTCTGATTCGCCCCAGGGACCACCTTAGCCACTCCTGCTAGGATATCGTCTTCACTGGCTGAGGCCACGTGCGCCGTCAACTGCAGGGCTAGATAGATGGGTAAAAGGGATAGAGGCATCATCGTAGCCTCGGCGTTCTCGTCATTTTCCAGTTCCTGGTCTGTGGCAAATGTTACTCCATCAAGCTCCCTTCCGCGATTGACTGGAAGACCGGAGTACTGGGAAGGCTCCGACCCAAAGTGAGGGGGGGGGGGGGGGGGGCAAAACTCACCAACTACGGCCTTCAGACGATCCGAACTGCTGATGCTCGCGCTACTGTCACCCCCAGTCGCATTTATGAGCTTGACGAAGGCTGCATTCTTGCAGAAGAGCTCCACTTCGGCGGGATCAACTTGTTGGCCACCCGCAGTGGCGTGGACCATTTCCAATACTTCAGCAGCATCCTGGCGAGCCTTCGACTTGTACACATTCTGCAGCTGTACGTAGACCTTTGATTGGGCCTTCATGTCCGGGACGCTGCCTGGAAGTGGCAAGCAATTATGCTTGGCGTAGAATTGCTCCACAGCATCCGCGATGATCCAAAAACCAGATCTCTGCTCAGCCTGGGAGATAGGATCAGCACGAAATACATTGGCCAGGTCAGGTGCTCAAGTCAAACAACTCACAGGGATATTTCGCTTATACTCGAATACCTCCTTGAGTCCCGAGGGGAGAGGCGGAGATACCACCGTCTTCAGGACGGCGGCTACTGCTTCGTCAAAGTTCTCTTCGCCACCTTCGGGGTTGTCAGTCCTGGCTGCATTCTGCACTATCCGCCTGAACTCGGTCTTTTCCTTATATGTGGACGGATATGCGCCCTCATGCGTTTCTTTCCACTGGTCAAGATAGTGCAAGAGTATGGCAACATATGGCAGGTGGCCATGCTCATAGTTCTCTAAATTATCGATATCTTTGGTCAGGCCCTTAGCGAAATCAACCAGCTCTGGCCACGGCGCCAGCAGTCGGAGATCTGTTGTTGCGGTCTCGTCTGGGTGCGTATCGACAATGGGAAACGCGCCAGGAAGGTTGATCTTAAAGTATGAGTAAAGCCCAGCAGAGTGGACTGCGAACAGCGGGGTCTTGTGCTTTTCGCCGTATTCTGCGAGGAGGGAGAGGTAATCTTGCTGAATCGGGTACGTATAAACGATGGCGGTGAAGACGGGCGAGATGGTGAGGAGTGATGCCAGCGTCGTCGCGTCCTTCGTGCACATTCATGGTCAGCACCGGGCGTGTCCCTCAGCGTGTTGAATTGTCCCTTTTCCCTTACTTCATTCGGATATCCAGTCCCCTCAACTTCGGGGTTCAACTCCAAGAGAAGGCCCGTTAAACTCTGGGAGCGAGACTTCCCCAAGCAAGTGTCATCCAAGAAGAAATTGACGCCCAAGTCAGCTTCGCCGACCACTGCCTCGTCGTAAATCGCGAAGCGCCCAATGCCTGCCACTCGAATATTAGTGCCCAAATTATATGATGGAACTGGAATGGAATGGTACCTGGCAGTACGAGGTTCTTGAGAGTCTCAATCCCCACTGTCCCCGCCCCCGAGTTCACCAACAGGATATTTGCGGATTCCAGCGCCGCCTGTCCACTCGCCGCCCACAGACGCAGCTGGCGATCATATTTGCGCTCCTTTTCGGATGGGCCGTGGAGTATCGGGGGTGTCTGGGTCATCACAATCTCGGTCATCTCGTCCAGCTGGGCGGATCAGATATGCTTGCGCGCGGCGATCGTGAAGCTCTTGATATGTGATAGAGGCCGTGGGGTTTCCTAAAACCAGAGCCCCCTTGCTTGTTGGATGTTGGATGCCTGCCATAGGGGGGCGGGATTCCAGCCACAAAAGGCGGGGTGAAAGTAAGCTAATGCAGCTAACCAGAAGCTGGCGTGTGAGACTTGACTCAAAGTGGAGATTTCGTGGCGGATATACATACATGTATGTGGCTTGTTCAGGACATTGTTGACTGTTGTGAATTATGTCGGCTTGTCGATCCCCCCTTCACCACTCTTATTGGCACTAAAACGCCGCCCCCAAAGTTCACTCCCCCAAGGAAATCAACTACTCTCATGCATGTTGTTTTTCAGAGTTGTAGCTCTCTCCCTAACCAAATATAATTGGGCGATAACTACGGAGTATGGAGCCGCCAATGGCCTCAAGGTCGCGCCTACCTCCCCCCGTTGAGGTCCTCGGTCATTCGGGAAAGGGGGACCGGAAGTGATGATCCCAGGCAGTTGCGACTTCCCTATTCTACTCAAAAAACTTTGATGTGGAGGGGAGGGCTGACTTGGATGGAATTCATTGGCAATTTCTCACCGCGATTTCTCGAATTTCAGGTTTCTTGTGCTCCAGACTTGACAGGCCATTCACCTCACATATCTATCATCAGCTCGGTTGACTGGTTCTGGGCTTCTCTGAACTATACTCTGAACACGTGAACACTCTTTCTTTGCGAATCCCATGGAGGCGAATTTGACGTGCAACCTGAGCGAATGCGCAGCCCAGCTTACAGACCAGGCTTTTGTGACTGCCTGCACGTGAGTCGTGCCTTGCCATCCTCTCTAAGATTGACTTGGCTGAGTTCTTGTGTAGTCACGCGCTCTGTTCGGATTGTGCGCGCCGTTATGGGTTTGCAGAGCAAGCCCCTTATACTTGTCCTGTTTGTCAGCAAGTCCTTAACGGCTCCGAAGTTTGCAACCAGCTCCTGCAACCCTCCGAAGAGTGGAAGTCAGTCATCTTGAGTGGCTTGAGCCCTACCACGATTATGGAATGCTCCGGGAGAGCACTGAGCTTCTGGTCGTACCAGATGTCAAACCAAATGTTTGTTCACTGGCTTGACAATCTAGTTCGGATTCGAGCTAACTGGCAACAGCTCGGCCCACGTACAAAGGAATAACTACCTTGAAGCTCAGTGCTTAGTACTCGAAAGTCAAGCCACTGAAATTTTGAATCAGGGGAATGGGAAGATCCAAATGTTAACAGCGAAACTTAAAGGTTTTTGCAGAGGACGTGCGTCAATTCTACTTGTGAAGCTAATGACTGATTTCAGACAGGGAGACAAAGGACCAGGGGCTTAGGCGCAGATATGAAGAACTCCGTCTTACAATGTCCCAGATGACTAAAGACCTTTCGCGGTCCAAGGAGCTCTATAATAAGCTGAAGCAGAAAGTTCTGCAGGATCGATCATCCAACACCGCTCCCGATGTGGTGAACTCAAGGCCTGTTGCTGAGTTAGAACACCAACCACATCCAGCACTGTATGGAAAGCAGATGCCAGGCCCCAGTCGCGTCACGTCTGTCGCCAACAGAAGCAATGTACCCGATTATTTCCCTTCAGCACCCAGCTTTCCGAGGGCTCAGGCTGGCCCAGCAGCATTGATAGGATACGAACCAATGCCTTCATATCGTGAGTGCTGTCTTTGTCCAATTCTCTTTCGATATGAGAGTTAACGATATGGCATAGATGTTTCCGTTCCACCACCTCACCACTTGTCAACCAGAAATTCAGTGGCCTCTAGTTTGCCTGTGGTTGCCAGAAATGCAATTGGGCCAACAAAGTCCGGCCCAGGTCCAGGTCGATCCCATCAACAAGCCAGCGGCTCTCGAAGTCATGGCCAAGATAGCTCCTTGGGGTTATCGAGGGCAAACCTAGGCCCCAGTATAAGGTCTTCTCATATACCAGGTGGTGTCGGGAGTTCCGGGAGTTCCGCGAGTTCTTTGAGTCTTACCGGATGTTCGTCCCCCACTCCCCGTGTCTCAAAGTCCTGAAGCTTACTTTTCTAGCCATTCAAGGCCCAGTCCCGGCATCCTCTGCTACGCAAAGACAAAACTCTCGGCACTATGACACACTCCCCGGTATAATTCGTCGGCCATGAACTGTTCCAGATATGAAGTGACGAACTGTTGAAAGAGCTGTTCGGCCGAAGGTCGACGCGACCACTCCTGATGGAGCACGCGCAAAAGCAGGCAGCTATTTTGTAAGCAAATAGTTCTATTCCCATCAACCCATGACTTTTGCACATCATTAACGCCGGATTTACTTAGATTCATGAACGGCTAGCTGCGGCATAAGGTCCCGCCCTTTACACCACTAAACTTTGCTGGATGGCCTCATCACGGTCTCACTATAAGGGCACATTAGCTTGCATGCTATCCACACAGCATATGCCGAAGTTTGCGGTCTGTCGTTGGAGATTCAGCTTGAAGCAAAATTTGTTTTGCGGCCCAACCTCCAAGTCTTGTGGTTGGGTTAATGGAACGAGAAAAAGAACAAGGGGTGTTGTATAGGATCGACAAAGGCTGGGCCGTGAAAATGATGTGCACGGTGTTTTCAGCTACAGAATAACTTGGTTTGGAATGGTGCGTTGTGTCAAGTGGCCCGGTTAACCCCGACAATCTCAAGTGCGAGGAGCATTCCTAGGACGCTTCTCTGAGAATTGAAGACTCAGCAAGAGGTCGATGCCATCAACCAATGCCAAGTCTGACACCGCGATCTGATGCGATTGGCTCCTCGGTTTCCCCCGTTTTTCGAAAATGGCAAATCAGTTTGATCGACCACAAGGTTGGGGAAGGAGAAGCAATGTTTCAAAATATCTCCGAAGCCCATTGCCCCGCAACTGTTTCGGTCGATCCTCAATTGGTGAAGGTAGGGCAATCAACTCCCTCGCTTTAACGCGAGCAACCGTGGATGTGAGGCAGGGAATGGCAATTATAAAGCGTAGGACTCAATATCCGTCAAAAAGTGGTCACCAGGAATACACATGGCATGCAACATCACTGGCTCGTTCAGAGAAATCAATTGGAAGAGGTTTGTTAAAATATCTTTGTTTCTAGAGGAAGATGGTGTGATTGTTGACTCTGGCCAGTTATCAAAATCACAGCAAATGGCACCTAGCAGAGCCTCACCTGGCTCACCACAACCTTATCACTACCTACTTCATGGATGTTCAACAAGTGGCTCGCTCTGCCCTAGCGAAGCAGGGAATGGTCGTATTCCCCATCATGAAACAAGCCAAGAGGGCGGGAGAAGAACGTCGATCTCTGCAGCAAACCCAGTCCACGACCCCTTAGGGGAATCCCGCACAAGCCTTCTTACCAAAGCACGACATAGCTCTGGATTCCGCCAATGATGCCTATTGGCTTTCAAATCTCGGCCATCACATTGCCGAATGTCTGTGCAGCTCAACCTGCATCTTAACCGCGCTACACCATCCTGGGACTCTGAATTCCAAGAACCCGGACGTGGATGGACCTCGACAGAGGCGGAGTTGTTTCGCCTTGTCTTTCATCATGGCCAAACTTCTCGTATTGAGGTCTCCCTACCTGTCCGTGGACGCCGGGCATCTGGTCAGGGGCAGAAAGTGAAGCGCAGAATAGGCACCGACCTTGCGCTATGATCTCCAAGATGTGCTGCTGCGCTACGGAGGCTTCTGGGGACTGGGATCCAGATCTTCGTGATCTCCAAGCGACGGACCCCGTTTTATATCAGCCTCATGCTGCAACAGAGGGGTAGTCAAGGACCAATAGAAACGGCTGGTTTAGGCGTTACAAAGTTCTGAAAAGCTGTCTGCCTGTTAACTCCAGGCGTCACAAAGTTCCACGACGCTGTCTTCCTGGGAACTTCAGATCGTGGAATCTTCTGAGAGCGTGCACTATATCGAAAGCAAAGGCCGCCAGATCACGAAAATGCCTCGCTTGGAGCTTGGACGCCCGAAGCTGAAACTCCTGCCCATAGTTTGAGGATCACGGTTCTGGCGAGACGACAACAAGGTCCTCCGATCGTGAGGGTACTTTACCTTCAGAGATCTATATAATGGGCCGTTCAACACCCAGCTATACTTCTCACTCTCACTCTCACTCTCACGACGCAGCAGACAGCCCAAGTTTCCAAGCCAATATACACCCTTTCCCTCTTCGTTCTCTTCTCCCTGCCGTGCAGGTTTTATATCTGTTTTTCCAGTCTCCAACTTCCAAAGTCCAAAATGGCATCACACCTCAAGACCGTGTTTACTCTTATGCTCCTCACTGTGGCCGAACTTGCTGCAGGCCATGGAGCCATAGTTAAGGCAGTTGGAGATGCCGGAGGCAGTGGCATGGCTCTGGGCATTGATACCAGCACTCCGCGTGATGGCACCACTCGCAAACCATTTCAGCAGGATACTACCCGGTTTAAGGGTGCGGCCGCAGATACCTTTGGAGAGACTCTTGCGGGAGGCGACAACCAACTCGAGGCTGGAACCAGGGCTATTCTAGCCGAGACTGGACAGCAGCTGCCGCAGGTTACCCAAGGTGGTGAAGTCCAAATGACCCTTCACCGTATGTCTATCTTTCTCCTTTTTTTCTAGTAGAGCACCTTTCGGGGCGTCAATTTGAGACTGGCTGGTTCGCGAACGGCTGTCACTCAGGCCTGTTCCAAAGGGAAAAAAAGAACTGACATATTTGATTAGAGGTGAACGCGGACGGCGGCGGTCCTTACGCATGCACGATCAACGCAGACGGCACTGGTCAAACCTGGTATGTATTTTCCGTGAAATTCTATTACCCTTTAACCCCCTCGATTCCAGAGAAAGTTGGTGTCCCAGACTGCGAATCGGTCCCGGTGTGTTCTGAAAAAGACGCAAACTGCTAACACCCTTTATCCAGGGAAACCATCACTGTGACCAAGAATGTAGATGGACGCAACGGCAATAACCGCGTATGCCTGCCTATCCTACTCTCGTTTCCCCGTTCTTCACCACATACAGGCGACGCTAACTCCCCAGCAGCAAGGTGCAAAAACCGACCTCCCTTTAACAGCGGCAATCCCGGCCGACCAGAACTGCACGGGGACGGTTGCAGGCCAGGACAACGTGTGCCTTGTGCGATGCCAGAACCCAGCCAGGGCTGGTCCGTTTGGCGGTGTGGTCCCCGTTCAAATGGCCGGCACTGCCACCCCCGCACAAGCACGACGTGGACTTGCGCAGAGCGTAAAGTTGTCAGAAATGCAGCTTGCCCGCATGAAAAAGAGAGTTGCCGAGTCTGTCGACGATACCGCCTTCTAAGTGCCCACATGCCGCCCAACAAACACCTCAACTAGGTACATGTCTTATGTACGAGGAGCCTTGGAAGTGAGGTAGAAGGGCATAGTGAGATTGACCGATAAAGGGCTTGGCGCTGAAACTGGTGGTGATGATACTCACTCTCATTTATTGTCTATATTTTGTTTGGTATCGTTGCTATTGGGGTCCTCGGCTGGTCTGGTGACTCTTGTAGCATATACATTCTCTCACTCGCTTCATTTGTTTGAGTACTCGGATAAGAATCCTTGAATCCCCTCATCTTGCCAAGACCAGTGCAGGATCCGCACTTGTCGCCTTGCTGAGCCCCCTTTCCGGTGCACTTTCCACTTATCAACACGAGGACAGGCGAAGTCCAAAAAATGGGGGAGATCGAGGTCATCCAGCATGCGCGAATTATTTTGTCCATTGATCTTCTCAAACAAGATAAAAACAAACCAATCCATAAGCTGATGGAGGTTTGCACCGCCCCCTTCGGCACAATGCAAACATCTACACGTGGTCAATGTGAAGGACTTGGATGCCGATTTGACTAGGTAATGGAATTTTGAAAAGGGGGGTTTATCCCGTTGCTGCCCGACCCGGCCCCTTTCCAAATGTCAAGAGTACCCAAGTAGGAGGCCTCCCTCTGAAGCCTTCTTTCGACACACAGGACTAGCTCCGTTAGTGGATAGGTTTGTACGAGGTCAGGTTGAGGTTGTAGCCAAGGCAACATCACCAATCGCATACACATCTGTCTCTCCAGAGATAAGATAGCCTTTTTTTTTATCTGGATGTCCGCGTGGGCACGCGACTGCGTCAATGGCTTTGCCTTGCATTGATCACCCTCCCAATGACGTCAATGGACTAAACTTTGCTCATTGCCTCTCCACACACACACGCCCACAGACAACCAACACCCCTTCTCCTTTCACCTCCAACGACAGGTCGGTTGCTGGGTTGGTTGCCTAGGCATGTAGAGTACATTGTCCACATTTCGTTTTCGGTATTGGGGTCTGACATACGTGAGGGGCTTTGTAATTGAGGGAGACAAGGCAAAAGGGCAACCTTAATGTGATGGGATGATGTGTGTGGATGGCCGTTGGATGGATGAAGTATGTAGGGAAGGGACTACCTTACCACTCTTGCCTACCTAGGTAGTCACAACCACCATATACGTAGGTATGTACCATGGGTTCCTTCCCGTGTCGTTGGTGTGTTTCTCTCCTTGCCTCCCCCGCCCTCCCTTCCCTTCGTTACGTGGATAAATCTAGACCGTTCTCACTCTCTCTCTCTCTTCCTTCGCTCTTCCCAATCAACTTTGTGTTGGTTGTTGATCTCCCTCTTTCCCCGGCCTTCCTTCCACATCGTGACTCCATAACCCCTCAAGAGACCAAGAGAGAGAGCGGCATCTATCACCATACCTAGCTTCTTCGCTCAAGAACAACTTATCGATACTACCGTCCCTCGGCATAACTAGAACAACAAGATCCTCCTTATCAGCCTCTGATTCGTCTCGATCTCCAAAAAAAAGAAACAGATTGCAATGGCAGGTGAGTTACTAGCCCATCCTTCAACAACACACTCCACATATAAAAAGAAACCCGCCTTAACACACGCAAACTCTCCAGACTCGCAACCTACCACTGCCACCAGGCAGCCCGAGGCAGCGCCGCCCATGGCTGCGCCCTCCGGAACCGCGACGAGCCCCTCGTCGTCGGCACCCGCACTCGCAGGAGGCCGACGCGGCAGTGATGAGTGGGGTAAGTCGAGTCAATTCCAGGCTTTCCGTCTTCCCCCCATCCTTGCTTTTCCCCTTCCCCTCCTCTCTCTGGAGACACAGACGCTACAATATTATCATCATGACACAACAACAACAACAACAGAAGCAGCAGCAGCAGCAGCACATATAGCGCAATTGCTAACCTGACACAACAAAAACAGACGCCTCCAAAGTACCCCCCAGCCGGTTCCAGAAGCGCAAGGGATCAATCTACGCAGTTCCGGGCTCGCGCGACGGCCACGTCGACAGCAACTATGCCGCGAAATTCCACGAGTTACACACGGAGAAGGGTTATGGCAAGAAGTAAAATTATAAAAAAGAATTAAGTGAAGAGACAAAAAAAGAGAAGCACGGCGATAACAAATTGATGTACGAACGGGGCTGTGTGTTTGTGTGTGCGCCAATGACGGAAGAAGGAAGGGAAGGAGGGCGTCGGCTATGGATTTTAGTAGGGGGGGTTTGGGTCCATAATGAATGAAATGAGGATTCAGCTCCTCCCTCCCCCCATTTCTTTTTTTCACCGTCTACCCCCCCTTCACATATTGATTGCCGCTGTGGTAGGAAAGAGATGGAGTGAGACTTCGATTTGCAGCTGGAAAGATTGACAGACAGACATACAGACAGACATGCAAGGCAGAAGAGCATTTGTTGGGCTGTGCGGATAAAGAACGGGTCGAAGAGAGTGCGATATTCCAGTCCAACCCCTTTCTCTACCCACCGATATAGCATAAGGTTGAATTACTTGATTCAATTGAATACAGTTATTCTGGGGTGGGAGAGCCCCCAAAAAAGAATTTTGTCCCATACCTAGGAAATAAAGGGATAGAGTTGTTGTCACCCCCTGGAGACAATCGATGAGAGAGTTTGTTTTTGGTTGCAAAAAAAGCATTGGTGACATCCGCCCCTTTGACGGTTGTTTATTCCCGTGCACCCGCCCCCCCCCCCCCTGAAAAAAAGTTTCCCCGTCCCCCTTTTTATGTACAAAAACATTATGTGATCATTCATCCATGTCGTCAAGATCAATAGCGTCAGGGTTGGAGACCGGAGGGGCTTGGTTGGGGATGCTGCTACCCTTCGGCGCTTCTGAAGAGGCGACGAAGCCAACCGGAGCACGGGCTTGCCTTTCCAATTGTTCCATTGCGTCGGCAACTTCCAGATCGACCTCGTGACCTTGTTGTTCTTGCATCTTCTGACTCCGGGCCAGTGCCTGGGAGGCGATGAAGTTGACGTCGGTGTTGTACTGGGCCTGGACGCTTCTCTTGATCCGGAGCATCTCCTTGAACGTGTCTTCGTTGCCATGCTGGACCTCGAAGTGCTCCCACTTGGTCCAGAAGTCGGGATTCGTGCGTGGGTCGCAGAACTGAGAGGCATGCCCGTAGATGGCCCTGGCCCGATCGATCTCACCCAGCCTCTTCTCCATGTCTGCGAACTTGAGACACATGTCGCGGGCCTCCTTGTCCGGCAATGCGGCAATGGCGCGCTCGTATATAGGCCGCGTCGAAGGCAAGCCAAAGTTGGAGGCTGATTTGGTGATGTAAAAGTTGAACATGTCTGCTCGGTCCTCGTCTGAGACGGCGCGGGTGGCGCGCTCGTATATCCGCATGGCGTGACGAGCGAGGCCGCGCTCCTCTTCGAGGTTTCCATACATCAGATAGATGACCTTTGCAAATTTGGGAGGGCAGTCCTCAACCGCCTGCTCAAAGAGATCCCGTAGTCGCTCGATGCTGATTTTGCGGTCTGTTGCTTTTGTCAGATAGAGATTCCAGAGCTCAAAGGCGACTGGGTAGCTGAAGAGATCGAGGCCCCGCTCGTAGATCTTGAAAGACTCTTCGTAGTATTTGTGTTCCTCCATGAGGTTGGCGAAGTTAACCACGGTCTGGGGGGTGGCGATGCGCAGCTCGAATATCCTCTCGTAAACCTTCTTGGTCTCTTCAAGAGAGCTTACGCTCTCTACAAGATCGACGTAGAAGCTCCACAGCTTCCAGCTCTTGTGGACTCGTTGTTGCGGTGACAACGTCTCGTCAAAGTAGTCCACAGTCGACCTCTTGGGCGCCTGTACAGCCTTGGCCATGATTTTGACGGCCTCATCAAAGTTCTGATTCCGAAGCTCCATCTCAGCCCATTCAATCCACATATCGGCGAGCTCCGCCACAGACTTGAAAGGGACTTTGATTGCCTTCTCCATGATGACTCGGGCATTCCGAATATCCCCTCCGGCCTCGTAGAATTTGGCGTAATTAGCCCATAGTTGATGGAATGGGCCGTTGGCCTTCTTCGGCTGGATAGCAGCGATGGCGTCAGTGTACGTTTGCACCACCTCTTGCTTATTCTTGTCCCAAAGAGCGACGCGCTTCTCCCACTCGGTGACGTTGTTTGGATTCTGTCGAAGCACCACGTCGTTGAGGAGGAACGGGCGACGGTCCATGAGTTGCTCAAACCGCATCATGCGGATGTCGAGATCAAAGTCGGCTGTCTCGTCCACCACGCCCTTTTCGGCTCTTGTTGAAGCCACCTCCATCAGGGCTCCAATGATAGACTCTTCAAACTCGGCGTAGGAATCGAATATTAACGTAAAGTCGCGAACCGTCATGACAGTCGTGATGCCCTCCTCGAATATATCCCTTGCCCGCTCAAAGCTACCCCGCCGAACCCAATAAGTCGCCAAACCACACCATAGCTTCCCTCGTTGGTCTGCAAATCGCTCAATTCCGCTTCGAATGATGCGCTCCACATCGATTCCCGTTTCATGGCCAGTCTCAATGTCGGCGGCGTGCTCGACGAGCAGATCGACCATTTCACTCCACAGCTCGTAGTGACCCCTGCCGTTCTTGCTTTGAAAACGGGGGTTGTTCAATATGTCGATATATTTGTGCACGGCCTCGGTGTATAGGCCCACCTGTGTCAGGAGTTCGATGTAATCCTCGGCGTCCTCGGGGTGAACCTGCATGTATCGCCTCCAAATCCTGACCGCGGTGTGGCCCTCTGCCGAATTGGCAAATGGCCGGTATAGAGCCCATATTCTGTTATGTTGAGAGATGGGGAGAGCCCGAAGCGCGCGGTCGAAGGTTCGTCGCGTGAGCGTTACGAGTGGTTGCTGCATCAGGAAGTCCAAATACATCTCCCAAATCCGCGGCATCTTGTTCAGTAGAATCAGAGCGCGTTCGAAAAGTGCATTCACCTTTCGGAATTCGGCGGCGAAGATGGCGGCATTGAGCTTGGCAACGTGCTTCGTCCTGAACCAGAGATACTAGTCGCGAGTTAGAAGATGCGCACGCGCTTCAGCGGTTGGCCAAGATCAAACATACCATTTTCCAGAGTTTGTATGATCGCGGAAGCTGAACACACGCCCTTTCCATGACAAAAGCCTGCTCTCGCACCGACCCATGCTTGACCTTGTATTCGATATAGGCCAGCCATGGCTTGGTGTTTCCGGGGTTTCGTTGGATATCTTGTTCGTAGGCGAAGTCTTCCTCGGTCTATAGAAATATAGGTTAGCACCACCATGATTAGGGGTTGGGAAGTGGTCCAGCGTACGACCAAGGCTAGATCTGGCCGGCGACCGGAGTTGTGAAGAAGGCTGGACGGCATCGCGAAAACGGCAGGTGTGGGAGCCAAAGGGAAAACGATTGGCGCCTTTCGCGGCAAACGAAAGAAAGGAGAAGATATGTTTCAAGAAGCGCGTTGCCACGACATCACTGCTGGGGCTCGCGAGGGGTAGGTGGCTCGCGCGATAGCGAAGACGTTAACAACGAGTTGCTCGGTTGCGCGACACTTTTTTCTGACTGCCGGCGGATTGGGCGTTGATGAGACAAGGGAGCTCAGACCAAGTTCGTGTTAGGTAAGGCGACTTGGTAGCTTCCATTGGTAACTCTCATGGCAAGGCCTAAAGAAACGGCCCCACTTTTAACATCATGGTGCCTGAGGTTGACTGTGATATCACATATGCAAAAAAACACGTGCTTGTAGGTTGAGTTGCCTGTGTTGACAAGACATAACAAATCTCGGATTTCTACACTGTTCTCCGAAATTTTCAAGACTGGACGCAGATCAACTGTTTGCTCGAAACACTTAGTTCACCTTCTTCGGAGTACCTACAAGCTAGCACAGTGCTGTTCCAATCGAGGAGTTTTCCAGGGTTAGCTAAGGTTATATGTGATTTTGAACCACCCTTAAGAGGAGAGAAGAGTCCGAGGCCTCGGTTTCTTTAACTGGCTCGTCTCCGGAGCTGTGTTGTGTCGGCCATATTACTTATCGTAGGAAGCTTCCTTGGGATGAACCCAAAATCTGACAAGAGATTGTTGTCTGTTTGAGAGGGTTTCAGCCGACTTGATACAAGCAAGACTCACTTGTTCGACGGCTGGTTGGCCCCATACAGATGGTATTATCCCTTTAAGCGCGCTCCTTCGGCACCGGTCAACCCTCCGATCCTGGTATTATATTTTGGTCCAATGAGATATTCCAAACTTGGAGATTTAAATGTTTTGAGCATTTACAATTGGCCAAAAAGCTGACCGGCGCCGGAAAGTTTGACCAGCGCTGAAGGAGCGCTTAAAGGAATAGAGTACAGATATAACCACTCTGGGAGGATAACCGTTCCCTCTTCTGTCGTTTGACCTTAAGAATACGCGCATTATCAAGTCGCTAATAGACGAACTTCCAATCATGGTAGGTGTTGGTGTTCGGGGGTCGTTCATCCGGCCCCTTAAGTCCGGGCTCTCGCTGTCAGTGTCTCTTTTCCAAGTCCCTGTTCAACTCCTGTTTCAACTTCGAGGTGTTCACACAGCCCCGACCAGCCAAGAAACATCGTTGCCATAAACATGTCAGACATAGTTCCCCAGCTCAAAGCACTTGTCAACTCCCCACCCGAGGACCCTACAGAGTGCCCAGCTCTTTATAATGTGGCGAAGAAGCTCCTCGTTGCCGTTGAGGACCCGTTCGACACCATGCACCGTGTTAATGGCTCGGTGAGCTGACCCACTGCTCTTGTCGCGGCCATCTCAGATACCTGATATCTGGCAGCCTATGATCCTCACCTTTTCGTGGGTGTGGCCAGCAACCTTGGCATCTTCGAAAACCTTGCCAAATCCCCCACTCCGCTTACGGGCGCTTCCCTCGTCGCGTCTGCAGAGGCTGACCCGTTGCTGATGAGTACGTCTGGTTGCCCTGGCTGGGGATATAATAGTCATCCAAAGCTTAACACAGTGAGTGAGCAGGCCGCATCCTCCGCATGCTCGGCTCGAATGATCTCATTGCCGAAACATCAGAGGACACCTTCACGGCCAACCCCGCCACTCACATTCTCGCCCGCCCGGACTTCCGGTCCGGACTTAGCCACGTGTGAGTGCTCGTCAAGTGTATCGGCACCCTCTGATCGAGTCTCAAGTTCAATATCATCAACCCCTATCTCTAGGTGACGCTGAATTTCCTAGAAGACACCAAATATGCAAACCCAGCGAATTCCCTTCACTCCCTGTTCTAACTCGCGTATCAGACTGATAAGCCTGCCTTTCTGTGGACTGTAGAGCATCCAGAAGTCATGGCTAACTTCCAGACGTGGATGACAGAGTGGCACAATAAGAAGAGCACTTGGCTGGACGCTTTTGACTTCATCAGCTATGCCCAAGGCTCGTCTGCAAAGACCCTTCTTTTTGTTGATATTTCGGGTGGCCATGGCCATCAGTGTAAACTTCTCAAAAGGGAACATCCGCAAATGCCTGGCCGCGTTGTGCTTCTTGACCCCCCGAGTGTGATAGCGCACGCCAAAGTTGTGGAGGGAGTTGAGAAACTAGGGTTCGATCTTTGGGTCGAGCAGCCGCTCAAAGGTGGGAAGAATCATCTTTCGAATTTTCCGCGGAAGAGTCGTCCATTGCTGACTCTATGAAGGTGCGTCTACTACACGTGTAACATCCTGCACGACTACCCAGATGGCAAGGCAATTGCCATCACCCACAACATCTTGCCAATCATGTCATTTGGCTCGGTGCTCGTCATCGATGAGATTATCATTCCAAACGTCGGGGCTCATTCGACCGCGACGCAGATTGACATGATCATGCTGAGCGGTTTAGCGGCCATGTAGAGGTCGGACGGCAGTGGGATGCTCTGCTTGATAGGGCAAGCCTCAATATCTTGCAGAAAATCCCATTCGATCTGTCTAGGGGACAGAGCATCATTGTGGCAGTTCCAAAGTAAGTGGTGGAGAGGAAACCCTCTGACGGTTGTGATCGCTTGGCCATGTCTCGTCGAGCTACTCTGTAGGACTCCATTAGGGCATGGCCCAGCACACAGCCCAACATAGTCTTGTCTGTTTCCCATGTTCTCGATAGAGAAATAAATTCGAGTCCACAAAGGTTTCACCCGTAGCTAAGATTTGAATTTCTATGTTTTGAAAAGAAAGGTGTTTGGGACAAATCTTGGTAACTCTCTTGTCGTAGAAATTGTTAGTGTTAGTCGGCTTTGATTGGCTTAGCCGAAAGATAGGTTGTTGAAGCTTCGGCCCTTGGCAGATGGAGCCAGGGTACTGATCAGTAGAGTTGAAGGGATACAGGTTCGACTGCGGCGCAACTGCTCCAGTTGTTTTTAGGGGGGCCTGTTGGCAGCTCTGCCCCACTTAATGGATGTCATCTTGCCGCTCTCCCTCCTACCCATTTGCAACCAGAGCTTTTGCATCCAGCCCCTAAAAGGAGATATATCATCCTCCCTTATTTGTCTTTTCTCCTCCTAATACCCATACCCAACCGTCTTCGCTTGTGCGTCTCTGGCGAGTCGCAATCATGTCTGGCGCTGCAGTACGATGTTCCCTTGGTCGCAAACCCCGCAACAGCAGCAGTAGCAGCAGTAGCAGAGAGCTGACCGATATCAGGATCGCGAGGCCGTGTTCCCCACGCGTCAGTCCTTGGGCCTCATGAAGGCGAAACTCAAGGGCGCCGAGACAGGCCACAGCTTGCTCAAGAGAAAGAGCGAGGCTCTGACCAAGTTCGTTCGCCTCCTTTCCCCTCAACGATTTGCCGCGAGTACAGAGTGGGCGACTGACATCAATTGTCCACCAATCCTAGACGCTTCCGAGGTAAATACGATATACTATTCACCCGTCGAGCAGCAGTACCGGTTTCTGCGGTGGTGGATTACACATGCGTTATGGGTTTCTGACCTCGGTTCTTCCATACAGACATCACACGCCGGATCGATGAGGCCAAGCGCAAGATGGGCCGGGTCATGCAGATCGCATCGCTATCGCTCGCCGAGGTTACATATGCCGTGGGAGGCAACATCGGATACCAGATCCAGGAGTCGGCCAAGTCTGCGCGGTTCCGCATCCGGGCCAAGCAGGAGAACGTGTCGGGCGTGTTGCTCCCAGCCTTTGAAAGCTACCTTACAGAGGGGAACAACGACTTTGCCATGACGGGACTCGGAAAGGGAGGCCAGCAAGTCCAGCGGTGTCGGGAAACATATGCGCGGGCAGTGGAAGCGCTGGTGGAGCTCGCCAGTCTTCAGACAGCCTTCGTTATTTTGGACGAGGTCATCAAGGTTGTTAACCGAAGAGGTCAGCCCCTCCCCTCCCTCAAGCTCTCTATTCGAACTACTTTGCTAATAATAATATAGTCAATGCTATGTAAGTGAATTTGGCCCGAGGCCTATATACATTGCTAACCATGTTATTATAGTGAGCATGTCATCATTCCTCGAACCGAGAATACTATCAAGTGTAAGTAGAGCATACAGGACGACCGGTATAGACGCACTGGCTGATATACCGAGGCAGATATTAATTCAGAGCTTGACGAACTGGACAGAGAAGAGTTCTACAGACTTAAGAAGGTATGTTGTCATTCTGCCCGTTTGACCAGATCACTGCTGACCAGCTACAGGTCGCGAATAAAAAGCAAAGGGACAACGCAGCTTTGGACGCAGAAATGAAGCAGAAGAGGGAGGATGCCGCAGAACGCGACCAGGAGAACAAAGCACCAGAAGAAGACACAGGGCCCGCCGATATCCTGGGCGCCGAGGATGACGAGGATGTCATCTTTTAGGGTTCATGGGATCAACCTTGGGCTGCGCATGCATCCATGCATGGTCTAGATTGCCTGCACATACTTGTTTAACTAGGCCGAGGCGCAATCCGGGAGTTAGTTGCTTTTTGTTGTTACATTGGGTATTCAAGATATCACCCCGGCCACAAGCCGTGTTCGTGTGGACGCGACGCTGTATTATAGTCCCTACCTACCAAACCTACCTAGGAGACCCGAAATCACATACAGCCCGTATTCTTGGCGGCATTTCCCCAGCGCCATTTGTCGTTCCCCAATTTTCTCTACTGTCGTTGGTATGTTACCTTCATGGTCTTCTCCCCATTTTTCAGGGCCATGCCGGCGGTATTCTCCTTGGCGGTGATTGCGCCGGCCTCGGTTTCGTATTCCACGAAGGCAATGCCACTACGGCCCGGCACCGTACGAACCTCACGGAAGCCCTCGAAACGACCGAATATGCCATTGAGAGCGTCCTTATCGAAATCGTCTGGCAAGTTTTGTACAAAGAGAATTCTATTGGGCGGCAGGTACTCGTCCGGCACCACGGCGGCGGGACCCTGACCTGTCGCCTTAAGGCCGGCGCCGCGGATGTTCTTGGCGGGGCGGGAGCTGATATCGACGGCCGCACCGGCAACGGGTCGCTGGAGGCGCTTCTGTTCTTCAGCTGCCTCGAGAGCCTTCTTCTTGTCTGTGGAGGGGAAATCGAGTTAGTTGCAGCCCGCACAAAGAGTGCGCAGGACAAAGAATGTGCGCGCAGCATATAATCCTCACCCTTTTCTGCCATGCGTCGGCGTTTGTGCGCATCAAACTCCTCCTCGTTGCCGACTCTCATGACAGTGGCGTCGCTTCGAGTCCGGGCGATGGCTAGCTGCATGGGCTTGTCGAAGAGTTCGAACCCTTGCACCTCCTCGAGCGCGTTCGCGGCCGACTCTGGGTCTTCGAAGACGATGAATGCCTGGCCCTTGGCCTTCAGGTTCGTCTTGGCGACGATGTCGATGATGTTTCCATACTCGGAGAAGATGGCGCTAAGGGCCTCCTTGAGTGGCTCGGGCTTGATGCGCTCCTCGAGATTTCGCACGTAAAGTCTGTATTTTTTTCTCATTTTGTCAGTTCCACGAGCTTGTTTTGTTCATACATATACCAGAAAAAGCTTTGTATGTGTCGGAGTGCAATGACACATACGTAGCAATGGGCTGCTGTTGTCCTGAAGCCATTTTGTTGGCACCAGCGGCGATGGTGAACTGATTTCTTTCGTTTACTTGTTTGGTGGTTCAAGGTTGAATGAATTACGAAATGCATTCATTCCAAAGCTCAGGTTGGGAATTTGGGGTGGAACCCGGTAGCCACCAGTGAGGTACAGGTGGGCCCTGCTGCAGCAACTTTGTGGGGGTTTACGGTCACTATCGAAACCGAGGCCCGCTAATCCATCCACTGCGATAACGCCGCGCGATTGCAAGTCGTGTCATCCCTCACCAAACGAAGACGTCAATAGACGCCGCCAAGCAACCAGGAAAGCCCCACGAAATTCACTTCTTGGACCGAAGATGCGCGATCGTGACCAGCGCCATAACGAATGAGAAGATCCACAGCATCCGTTGCCGATACGGACCGCTCTCCCCACTTCTTCGGTTCTCTTGCGCGGCCGTCATCTCCTCCTTGGACTCCCCGAATCCTTCGATTCCGATGGTCAGCATGGAGGACACAACACTTCTGCCGGAGATGACGGCATCTGCATCACAGGTCGTGTTCAACAACGCAAGCGTTTGGCATAACCTCACGTCGTATCTGGGGTACGCGATGAACATGTCAAAGCTGGCGCCCTCTCTCGAAGACCTTGTTTTGGCCGGGCCTCGGATGGTCATGAAGCTTGGCAGACTGGGCTCGTTCATGTCCCTCCACGAAGGCGTCGAGGGCTTCGGCCAGCGTGTTATCCCCGAGCCTACCCACCCCGACATATTTCAGTCTACCGCAGCAGGCCAGCTTGGAGAATTTGTGCAGTCAATGGCAGCGTCAGCCACACCGGCGGCGATTGCCGCTGGTCAGGACCCCAACGCCGCTGTCTCGCGCTTTTCGATGGAGGGGGCGAGGGGGCTCGGAAGCGTCTTCAGCTATGCTACGAGCAAATGGGCTCTGTGCTGCATCGCCATGGCCGTTGTTATCAACAGGACACACATCTTTGCTGCGACCCGCAGAAGACTCCGTCTGCAATGGCCAGTTCGTATGCTTCTCCGCCTTCCAGCTATCGTTCTTCTGCTCTTCCAAGCCGCGAGGCTTCTCCAGTCGATACAGTGCCAAACTTCGCCCGACTTTGCAGAGATGCGCTGGGGAAACGCAAGCAAAACCTCCGATCTCATGTTCTCGCACTCTAACGAATTCCTCCACGGCTTGAGCTCGTCCTTGTTATTCGGCGCGACGGACAAGGAGTCTTGTCAGTCTATAAAGATGGTACCGTGGGACGGCCAGGAGCAGCCGGAGTTACGTGGATCGTTGTCTCGGTTATGGCCCCTTTTCCTGTCCTTCTGTCTGAGCCAGTTCATCGAGGTCCTCTCCTGCACCGTGCAGGGCCGCCCAGTAGCTGCCGAGACTGGCATGACACTATTCGAGCATTCTCTTGCCTTTGCCGAGGCCGATGCTGCCATCAGCAACCAACTTGGATGGGGCCTCTTTACAAATGCCTCCAATGCATCGTCGACGACGCGGGGGTCAACCATTGCCGTGACTCGCTCCATGATTATGGGGAGAGTAAACACCCCGCCCGAGGTTCTTTTGGTCGCTTTCTACTCTGCAATGGGCCATGCCACCAGCCACATTCTGGGACTATTCAATCTCCAATCCCGGTTCCGACTGATAACCACCGGGTTCTGGGGGTTGTGCTTTATGGGCAGCATAATATGGAGTGGTCTGACATTCTCAGTCGAGGATCCATCGGCACAGGGGCTACTGAGGTTCCCCACAGTCTGTATCATCGGCTTCATCCCGCATATCCTCGTGTTGACGGGGATATTTGGCTGTTGCTTTGTTTACTGCTTAGCACTTCTCCTGGCAGCCTCTGGTACCCCTGAGGCCGGTTCGGACGGCCAGCGCCTGACAATCAGGCAGCGCTTCGTCCAAGCACACAATAATATGCAAGCCAACGTCTCATTCACTGATATTCGGATTCGATTGGATATGGACTTCTATACGGCTCTCCTCCGGGCTGGTTTTGGTGCTATTACTATGGCGAGCGAGGCTGTCTATCTTTGCGAGGACCGCCGGGTGAATCTGAAACGGTACACTTGGTTGGAGGACGAGAGGTTCCGCGAGGTCGAGGAGCTCAGGATGCAGTGGATCGGGGGCGGTATACCTGGATCAAGCTTCGACTCTGTTGGTACAATCGGCCTTGTGCCCATAAAGGCAGGCCATGGAAGCGCTGCGAGTGGCTATGCGAGAGAGAAGGCAGCACAAAAAATTCCCAAGGATGCGTCGGCAAGGAGGGTCCGGAACGGCGTTGGCGCTGCCGAGAGAAGTGGAAGGTGGATGATGGCATTCGACTACATCATGCACATCAACCGGCTGCTACTTATCACGGCGGCTTTGTTGACACTCAGGTTTCTTGCGTTCGTTGGGATAAAAAACCCGCCTCGCTTTCTCCGGTGGCTAGCACAGAGGCCCAAGGCCGAATCTCCCGAGAGCAAGCGGTCAGGATGGTCGGAGCCTGGGCGGAGGGCTCAGTGGATAACCGTGCCTGGCACTGGTTTTGAAACTATGCAGATCCCCCCCACGGAATGGGTTGACGTGGAGGGGGAACTACGCCGCCGGATGGGAGTCCCCGGACCAAATTATGCAGTTGTCGAAGATGAGATGGATTCGAACCTCTACAACTGGTTTCTCAGAGGTGGCTGGTGGGGAAACAATGATGCAAGTGGCGATTATATTCCGCCTGCTACTGCTGCCCCTGCTGCTGGCCAAGGTGACGTTGCTGGCCCAGACGATGTGGACTTTGACGATACCACCAGCGTCATCTCTACGACAGAGAGTGCAGCTAGCGAGTACGGGTGGGAGTCAGACAACGGCGATGACGGACAACGCACCCCGACACAAAGTGGCCTGTTCCCCCCCCTGAACTTTGTACGGGAAACAACGCCGCCGGTAGACACACCCATAAACCCTTCGGATCTCGCCCGCCTTCTGAACCCCCGGAGCCCCGAAGACCGCGAAGAGGCCCGCGCGCTAGCCGCTCACCTCACCAGCGACACCATCATGACCCGCTCGCGCTTCCGGCAGCACGAGCAGCGCCAGCAAGCCCAAGTCTTGCTGACAAACCGCCAGCACCTTGGTTTCGGCCCCCAAAAGATGACACCCGAGGAAGAAGCCCAACGGCTGGAGCAGATCCTCCTATCACGGCGCGCAGAAGCGGAGAAAAGACTCACAACCCCCCGAGGTTTGTTCGCTCCTCCTCCTTCCAGCACGTCTTGGGCGACCGGTGCAGCAGGACTCGGCCCCGAAGGCCCCCAGTGCGTGGTCTGCCAGAGTGCCGCCCGCACCATCATCGTCTGGCCGTGTCGCTGTCTCAGTCTGTGTGATGACTGCCGCGTGTCGTTGGCTATGAACAACTTTGAAAAGTGTGTCTGCTGCCGGCGAGAGGTGATTAGCTTTAGTCGCATCTACGTTCCCTGAGGCATGCAGTGAGATGAAGGAACTACATGTAAGGGTATGTACAAGAAGTGCGGATAAAATGTACATAGCTTTCGTGAGGGGTTCTCTTTTCCTTCCGAAAATGAAACACCAAACCTACCTACCCTGTTTACCTAGTTGATATGTTTTTTTTGGGGGGCATGGGCATTGCGGGTTTATTTGTTGGCAAGCATGAACAAACTCTTTGGGGTGGGAAAGACGGAGGCGTTTTCCGGGGATCATGCATCAGAACTTTTCCCCCTTTTTTATGTATGATGCATTTTCTCAGTTGGGCGAGGCACATAAGATCATGACTTGTCTTTGAGATTTCATCAACGAAACAACTTAGCAGATAAACGAGCGTCTTACGGATATACCTAGACAATACATTTTGCTTTGCAAGAATGTCGAGTTTCCACCAAATTGGCACTGGGTTATAGACCTCGTCCAAACCTCAATTGAGGTTACAATGAAGTTACCACCGAGATGCAGCTAGGTTATCAACCACTTCTACCTCCATTATCTCCTACTGAGCTACAGAGCTCGAGCGGTCACAATTGAGTTACGACCGGGATACTAGTGAATTACCATTTGGCCATGAACTCCCGTACCTCCTCCTTTTACCAAAATTACTTCCTGGGCATGGAGACAGCGTCAAGAATGGCATGGACATGGCAGGACGACGGGTCATCATTTGGTTGGGTTCAATGATTTGATTAATATTTGCCATTCAGGAATTGTGCGGATGAAAACGAGCGCTGGACTGGCTCAACAAGTGGGAGACGGAATAAAATGCAAAAGGGGTATCATCTACAAAACTAAATCTCTCTCTCTGTGTGTGTATGTGTTTTCACATCCCAGCCCACTCAATGCAAAATATGCGCACGTCGTCGTCGGCTTTGCTGCCATTGTTGTTAGGCTCGTCAGATCCGGCGGGCTTCTGATTATGCGCCCCAAACAGGAAACTTTTTTTCACGGCCGTCCCTAGCCGACCGCTCGTGAGGAGATCGAGCATGGGAATTTTCTCGTCCCACCCATAGCTGTTGGCCAGGTAGTGCGCGTGATATCGGAACGGATCGCCTGGATAGACGCTGTAGTCGCCTCCGAACCGGAGTCCGGGCGTGATGAAATAGCCTCTCGAGTTTAGATACGCGTACAATGGGTAGGATTCGGGAGCACCGATGGGAAGGGCGCTGCTGGGGTTGGACGCGATCAGCGCACTGCTAGTGGTCGGCGTGATTGCAGGCATGGTATCCTTGATCACTGCCACCGCTGCTGTCGGTGCTGCCGCCGGCTTGGTCACTTCGAATAGGGATTCTTCTTGTTCTTCTGCCTTCTCTCCTTCAACTACGACGACGGGTGTGCTCCCCTCTGCACTGCTCCCAGGCTTGATTTCTTTGCCTTTGCCTTTCCGCTTGCTCAAATGTTTCGCATGTGACTGTGCTTTGGCCTCCTGAAACACCTGCTGGGCAGTCCTGCGTTGAGACTTCAGCGACTGGATGTACGCATTGCGGGCAGAGTCGTCCAGCGCCTTCAATTGGGACAGATGGTCGGCAGGATCATCAGCAATGTAACCGGCACCCTTGTCAACCAAGAGCCTGGCCTCTTCTGCATACAGCTCGACCGGCAAGCCGAGGAAGACGTTCTGGGTAGGATTCTGGGGCATGGTACCCGTAAAGACGCTGCAGATGCCATGCTGGCGGCGGATGTGTACGACGTCGTCAATGTCAAAGACCAAGTACCGGCCCGCAATCTTGGAGATGCGAACCTGCCTCTCTGTAGTCGCAATCATCGCACAGAGTGAGGTAACTTTTAATTCCGTGTTAGATGCAGCCCAGATAAAAAAAGTTTGGGACGGCAAAAAGGTTGGAATGGAGCCAATAAATTCATAAGCCTTGGACAAGCCGTATGGATCATCACAGTGAAAACTCAGGGGATTGACAGATTATACGTATGGTTGATAATCATGGTGGGGCTCCGTGTGTAAAAATGAGAGACTGTGACTTACCAAGTGTCTTGTTGACTGCTGGCGCACAGCCAAAGAGTAAAGATAAAAGGAGAGCTGGCTTTGAAGGGCGCGAAGTTTTTTGGTTTTTTTTATAGGTTGAGTCAGGGGCAGAAAACTTGGAGCGGTGAAGTCTCCAGCATTGGCCAACCCCACATTCAGATCCACATCTGGAAGCCCTGAAAGCTACAGTGGGGTCATAAGCTGTAAATGGCATCGTTGACCTACCTAGACGAAGGGGACTAAAAGAACAGGGCGTAAGGCGATAATGGCACATGGGAAGGGAGCACGTTCAAGACAGGGAATGATACAGCACGCGGCAGAAGAATTGAATCAGAAATCCATGCCATCTTTGATCGTAGTTGCGGGAGATTTCTCCTTTTGATCTTCCTCGCCCATGGGCGGAAGACTGTAGGGCTTGATCACCAGACCCTTTGATGCGCTCAAGCTGAACGAAAGGTTCTCACGAAAGGAGCTTGTCTCCGCTCCGCCGCCGCCTTTCTCGTGGTATACAGGCAGTGAGTGGATTCTGAGCAGCCCTTGTGCTTGATCATCGTTTCTCCCGTCCTTCTTGGTGGACGGTGCTGCCGCTGCAGGGTTCGCAGGTAGAGGAATCAGCTCGACTACACCATCACAGAGAAGTTCCATCCATCGGACCAAGCCGGAGCCGCGTGGGAAGAGTGAAGTTGGGAGCGTGATGAGCGCCGTGACCTGGGTGCTATGTTGACGAAGTATGGCTCTCAGCGAATGCAGAAATTGCAGGACTTCGGCCGGTTGACTACACCGAGAGGAGTAAAGACTCGGATGAAGAAGACTGGGAATGACAATTCGGTGGATTTCGGTTGGCGGTGAGGAGTCCAACATGGTCCGCAGATGCTTGATAATGGTCTTGAAAGGAGACATGGTGCTGTTGGCTCCAGAGATGAGAGTCTGGGGGCCAGTAGTGGGCGTGGAGAACAATGATCCCTTGCACGAGCTGGATGCAAGGCGTTTGGTGAGGTCGAAAGAATGGCAAAAGATGTTGCCGTCACCCCGTGCAGCGACGGCTCCGGTATTGGTATTTCCCAATGCCTCGTACCTCCAAGCGATCTTCATCTTCTCCTCTGCAGGGGCTGCCGACTGGGCAGACTTCGATTTGCTGTCCGGAACAGACACGGCAGGAAGCTGATACTTCCAGTCTGGGGGGAAGCCCACGACATGAACCTGATGGCCCTGAACCAGCCCTTCAGCAGCATAGTATCGCAAAAGCACGCCCGAGAAGTCTGTGGTGCCTTGTTCTTCAACCAGAAGGCAGGTGCCCAGGGGAAGGCCGCCATGGCCGGCCAGAAGCTGGTCGAGAGATGACGTTCCGGTCGACGTAGTTGCCCTCCCATCGACTGGCGAGGGTCGCAGTCCGGGGGCCAGTTGCTGTGGCTGCTTATCCGGCCTGGCCTGGGCCACCGCATGTCCAGTCCTGGGCGTCGAGAGGACGGTGTTTCTCTTTGTGAATGACATTTTTCAGAAGGCGAATAGTCTAGGAAAATAGTAGCTTAATCCTCCGTGGCATTCTTTCGCGGGGTATCGAAGAAAAAAGTCGAGCTCAGCAAAGGCTCAAAGAAGCATGTTGGAGGGAAAGTTTAAGCATTGACCGTTGCCTGCCGGGAAAAAAACCCCACCAGTTTCCCCCCATCGCCCCCAAAGTAATGCGGCTGCAATTTTTTGAACTCCAAAACACCGTTATTGATCAACATCGCATCGCATTGATATAATTACCATACCGGTGTTTGCTACATCTTCTCAAATATACAATAACCGCGGACGGCTTTCGGTCATCCCTCTCGAACCCCCCCCCCCCCCCCCTCGGCCACGACCTCCCAAAATGTCAGGCCTCGCGTCAGACGCTCAGATCTTCAGTGGTGCGTTCCACGTAAATAAGATCAGCGACCCCAAGTACGATCGGGTTGATCGCATCTTCTGCACATCGATTCCCCGCGATGGTGATAACAGCAGCGCCGACGGTGAGAACGCTGTGGAGATGAGTTTGGACATCAACAAGGAGCTTTTCCCCTGCAAGGTCGGCGATAACCTCGAGATTGTGCTGGCGACGACGCTTGCCATGGACGGCAGCAAGGACGACGACAAGGGGTGGCGCGACGTGTCCAAGTTGGGCGGCGAGACCACACTGGCCGACATGTATGACTACGTGTGCCACGGCAAGATCTACAAGTTTGAGGACGGCAAGGATGGGCAGAAGATGTGAGTTATACTCTGCCGTGTGGTTGGTGGATGATAGACATGGTGAATCGACCGCTGACTTCGATAATAGAAAAGCTTATGTGTCGTTTGGGGGCCTGCTGATGGCGCTCGAGGGGCCCTACAAGAGGCTGACGCCGCTGAGAGTGGACTACGTCTATCTGCTTGCCAAGAAGTGATCCCCCGTCACTCGTCGATTTCTACGGTTTCCAGGTGTCTATACATAGCCTTGGGAGGAGCACGGAGAGGATAGTGACGGCCTGTGTAGGAAAGGGATTGAAAAACCTACCAGGAAAATAACTACGTCGCACGTCACAGACCATTAAGGGGCGGTAATAGGCGTTAAGGGGAAAAGGAAAACAGCGGGTAGGAAAACCTAGCGAACATGGATTGATTATGAGAACGGGATACCCGAAAGTATGCGCCTCAGTTCTACACCACTTGATCTCCCTGCTTTTAAACACGCTTTATATGCGGCTGATGAAAGGCGTGATGGGGGCCGGGAAAGCTGATGTAACGGTGAGTTCTCTCGCAGAGCTCATCATAATCGGGCTCGTTCTCAGACGTGCAAATGCCATGGCGGAGCAGGAAATCCAACATCACCACAGCGCAGTTTGGCTTCCAAAGCCCCTGGGCAAGCTGCTCCTGGATCTCCTCCACCGTACGAAGGCTAAAGCTCTCGACCTCGCCGTCTTTAGGCGAAGGGACCACGCTTCCATCGGACGGCAGCTCGAGATCGTAGATCCACTGGCATTCCGGATAGATGTACCCGGGCTCTCCGCCTGAGCGCTCATCCGTGATGAAGATGTACGTGACTGTGCCGACGTCTTTGGCGTTCGCACGCATGATCTGCTCAGGCAACGAAGCCTCCTCGTCGGCTTCGCGGATCACGCACTCAAAGGGGTCCTCGTTGGTCATCAAGCCGCCGGCGACGGTGTTGTCCAACATACCCGGGTACGTTGACTTGGACGGGGACCGCTTAGGCACCCAGATCCGGAAGTCGTACTTGCTGCTGGCATCACGGTGTCTAATGAACGCCGTCATATGCACACCATATCGTGTGGTCCCGAAAAGGCCCATAGCAGCCCGCTCCATGCTGAACAGCAGCTCCCCATGGCGACCATAGACGGGCCACAGCTCGTCCCGCCAGCCACTGAGGATACGGAAGGTCTGATTCTTGCGCCAGTAGGCGGTTAGCTGAGAAACGAGCCTGGTGCGTTCCTCGTAAGTCTGAGGCTGGTGGAAAAGCACGACGGTCTTGTCAGCAGGGTTGACATCCATCCGCCCTCGAACGGCGGCGGGAGTCTTGACCAAGGCATCGAGGACAGCAACCGGCAAGTAGCCTATAGGGAAGGATCCCTCCCTGTCTTGCCAGGCGAGCGTGTAGAGGGTGCTGGAGAGCTTTGCATAGCCGATGGGATCTTTTTCCGGATCGGGGAACCTTCAGGACACAAGTTCCATGGTAAGCAAAAACTCGTTTCAATAAACTTGTTGTTCAGAGGTTTCTCTTTTTCCTTCGTTTCTCAACTGCCCAGCCACCTGCAAACAGCGAGCGACTGCCGATCCGCCATGTCTCGGATAGCGAGGTTACATGGCATGCCAGCGGTGGTGTGGCCGGCAGTTTCAACAGTCAAAGGAAAGAAACGGGCTGGCTGCCGTGCTTCGCCGCCAGCCTGCAGGGAGGGGGGGTGGTTCCAGAGGGATATGTCAAGATGTCTCGAACAGGCAAGAGAGGCGGCAGAGTGTGGGATGGACAACGAAATGGGCAAACTGAAATTAAGAGAGGGGAGAAATAGGAGAAATAAAATAAACAAAAATTGAAGACTCACGCATCGCAGTTATTCAGCAAATCAATATTGGCGAGGCGACGGGTCATCGCTGCGGTTTGGTCGAGTTTCTGGGTCTAAAAGCAGATGGTGCTTTGGTGGATGTGGTTTCCGAATTCGGTGTCTTCGAAGGAAATCAGAGTTGATAATTGGTAGCGAGTTCTGGTCCCCTCGGAGTTAAGGTTCGGTTCACTTGACTCGCTGGAAACCAGGCGGGAGCAACAAAGCAGACAGGACGATGATCAACTGCTGTTGTCGACTTCTCCAGCCCAGCAGACAGCGAGTCGCGAGATACACATTTATCATTAATTCTCGACTTGCAATCCGACGGCCAGACTACCAACCTAGGTACTGGCAGTGCACATGTGGGTGCCAAGAATCCCCTCGTGCGGTTCGCAACTTTGCATGGTAGGACTTCCAACCAACCTACGGTGTCGTGTCGTCCCGGTTCGGTGTGGGCAAACCACGGTTCCCAGCTTTGCCAGCGAGGGGCATATCAGATGTCAGATTTCCTGACACCAGCCTGGAAGCTGCCAAACAGAGTCGCAGGAAGGCACCGTTCCAGGATGAGTTCCATGCCTGGATTACAGGACCCCACCACTGGACGGCCCGGGACGGCACAGTGGTCAGCCTCCGATGGGTTCCATTATAAAAACCCCCCGTTCTTGGCCAACCATTCCACTAGATTGCTTAGAACTTGGACGTTGCTTTTACGCTGGGTCCACACAACCGCCCGATAGCCCTGGACACCCATCCTGGAAAACCGACATATAATTGCTCAGGCACCTTGAGGCGAAACCCTTTGGCGATCAGATCATCTACCAGCCTTCCTTGGCTTGAGAAAATACCGGGCTTGACAAATTCATTACTGGGCCTTGTTGAATATCGAGGAAAAGGAAAACCTTCCCTATTCGGTCAACACCAAACGTATTCATCTTGAGAATCACCAATCGTTTCGGCTAGGCTTCCCGGACTCGCACCGCACTCGCAAAGTCTACTCGAGCAGACTAGGGATAGGACGAGGGCCACACTAGAAGAGCAGCCATCCATAGCTGACTCGATTTCTGTGTACCCATCGGTACCAAAGGCTTCTCTCCTTGCTATATCGCAAACCAGACGGAAAGGAGTAATGTCGGGGGACGCCTGACTGCCGATCCCGTTCACTCTGCCTGTTATCAAGCACGCGCCAGGCCCTAGTCAATCATCGTCTTCTTGCATATCTGCACTCCCGCATGAACCGAGAGCTCATACCTCAAATACATCCTACAGCAAGACCCGTGCGTGCAGACCATCCCTCCTTGGCTGTGCCGCTGGTTACCAATTCCCAAAGCAAGCAGATCCAGTCCTCCCTTCTACGAAAGCTGCCGTCATCACTTCGTCATTGACTATCTTCTCTCTTCAGGCTCCTTTGGATTCTTTGGTACATTCACCAACGGCAGTCGAATTTATTCCTTAGATAGAAGCAAAGTTTGGGTGGTCTGTGGTGTTTGCCGTACCTCCACCCCATCCTAGGTTGTTCCTGTATCACGCACACCTAGCCTTGCCCAGGACTGATACTCGGACTGAAAACAACCCGAGCTTCCCGTCAGAGAAAGGCACTTTTTGGCAATAGCTGCCCACCGAAGACACGGACCAAAGGCAGGGAATCCGAACTTTGACCTTGGCTTACCTGACTTTGCCGTGCCGGCCTTGGCCACACGCCGATCCTATCCTGCAGGACAGCACGTGCTCCCATATTACGCATGCGCACCTCACACCACACTTCATCCTATACGATTTCGGAGCACGCCGTCTGTCTTATTATACAGGTTCTCTTTAACAACACACAACCATGTCTCAACCCCTGTTCGGCATCGTGCCTGCCGGTCAGCCTGTGATTGTGACTCCGACTGAGACGCCGTCGCCCACCACCTTTCTGTTCGCCATCTCTCCAGCGGCCAAGTCTACTTCATTCTCCCACATCGTGGTATTCTGTCTCCCCGGCGTCGTGCTACCCGAAGGCACCGCAGCGGCCATCTACCTCGTCACCCCAGCCTCGTCTCCAGGACAGATAGAGCCCAACTCTAAGTTCCTCGGCGGAATCGGTCCGGGGAAGGAGAGTGCTATCTTTAAGTTAGGGGCATCACCGAACGGCATTGTCTTAGGAATATCAGTCGAGCCAGCCGATTCTGTGGTAGCAAGGATAGGCGATCTCTCGGGGTCAGGGGCCTTGGTTCCTGCCTCTACTGGTGGCCAGACTCAACATACAGGAGGGGGGTCACCTTCCACCCTCGTTCTGGCCCAGCGTATCATTAAGAACGCCTTCAACTTCTTGGCCAGTTTCAGCGGCACAGCCGGGGAGGTCGAGGTGGTCCCGCTAAAGGCCTTCGAAGAGTGGTGGCGGAAGTTTGAGAGTAAGGTGCGGACCGACCCCGGGTTCCTGGAACGGGACGACTAGAACTAGGTAGAGACGGTAGACAAACAAGGAAATAAAGGGGCAGGCATTGTGGGAGGTTCCACGCACCAGGGCCTCCCCTCCCCCAATGCGCCGTGCTGCCCCGACATTCCTCGGCATGCCACATGGAGTAAAACAGAATTGGAGCCCAAGGCTGAAAGTGGAATGTCTGGTGTGGGATATAAAAAGTATCGGGGTTACCTTGCAGCAAAGAGACACTCGAAGTTGTACCATATTTTAATATTCTTGAACGGGCAACCAGGTCTATTTTTTCAAAGTTACAATATTGCCTGAGAGGTTCAGAAGTGGGAGGTAACCAAAAAGATATCTGTATTGGGGGGGAAATCTAAAACCGAACCGTAAACAATGGAGAGGATGATTGGTAGATTCGTTGGCTCAAGGGCCCATAAGAAGAATCCTAAGTGGGAAAAAACCGACTTCAAGTCTTTAAACGCCATCTGGAGGAACGGCACGGTCATAACAGGACCACAGACACGTGGAGGTGACGGGTCTGCTTTCGCCCCGGTTGCATTTCAAAAACAAAAAAGACCAATGATGACTCCCACCCCTGCTATCCCTTGCCCGAAAACCTGACATGCCCCTAGTAAAAATACATCAAGAAGCTTTAGATATCCATTTCACCACAACATAAAACACACAGTTAAACACCCCTCAAGTGATTTGAGACCTTTTCCACCCAGCCTCAGATATTAGACTCCTCAGCGACACACGACAAAAGTAATTTCTAATCCTCCTGTAGCGGTGACATCAGCGGACTCTTCTGTCGCGTGGGACTACTAGCACGACTCCTCCTCCCAGCATTTAGCATTTGGAGATTTGGCACAAGGCGTTCCCTGCTCTCGGTCCTCACCACCAGGCCGCTCCTATTCAGGGCCGATCCCGACGTCGACATGATATTCGACGAAATGGATGGGGCCGGCTCAAAAACGTTGACCTTGGGTGTGGCCAGGCCCGATGTGCGTCCGAAGCGGGACGACGAAGACGAAGAAGCGCCGTCGCTCGTGTCCGAGTGTTCGTGGTCGTGGTCATGGTCATCGTCTGATATATCGAAGTCGCCGAGCTCGAATTGGTCTGCTTCTCCTTCTTCCATAACGCGCTCGTAAGTTGGTGGCCGACGGAAGAGCTTGTTGGTGAAGCTGGAGAGACCACCGGTAGCGCCGCGATGGCCGCCAGCTTTTCTGGGACTGCCGGGACGCCGTATCCCGCTGCCACGGAAGAATCCGTTCACCCTAGAGTAAAAGCGCATCCGCCGGTCCCGCTTGCGGAAGAGGTAGAGGATAAGGAAGAAGACTAAAAAGAATACAAACAGGGCGCTAGATGATTTAGATTTCGCCTTGTCTAGGAGATCTTCGGCTTCAATGTCCCAGTCGTCGTTGTTTGTTTCGTTTGCATAAGTCCCATGAGGTCGCCAGCTGGATCCTGCAAATTGGAAGTCGGCCGGCGTTGGGCCCGGAATGTTGCTGCCGAACCCTACTGGAAGGCTATCGTCGCCACTCTTGGGGGGTACTTGGCCCGCGGCGTAAAGGACCATCTTGCCTAGCGTCCAGCTGACCTCGATATCGTCGATCTTGTCCACCGGTTGGAAGGGATCAAGGAATCCATTCTCCTTGGCGTGCTCGAGTGCCCCCTTTGACACATTCGCTGTCGGGATCTTTTCTAGACCTATTCGCGGGATGCCGATACCCTCGTGTAATACGTTGATCAACCAGGAGGCCTTAAAGCATGCCTCTTGGGCGTTCTTGTAACGGCTTTCCTTTTTCCGGTCTTCAAGCTTAGGAAGGATGTTGTCCCAGCTCTGGCTACAAAATTCCTTGACCCGCTTCTGGTAGGTTGCAAAATCATATGCCTTGTCGTCCTTGCCGCCGAAGACACCGTGTGTGGTGTGATAGTATTCCGAGACTCCAATAAAATGGTTAACGTCGAAGTCTATCGCGGGCACATGTTGACCATTGAGCAAACAGGGATGATCGGTACAAGGCTTGTCTTTGCCGAGAAGCGGGTAGGTCAGTAGCAGGCATTCATCGAACGACCCAGTGCCCAGTAAAGTAAGATCTGACGCCTCTTCCACGGGATCGCCGTCCAACGTGGTCCGCAGCCCCTGTGGCATGCATGGGTCAGGTATCTCGGCAGATGTGGGTGTGGTGTAGAGTTCTTGCAGGTTTTCGACATAATGCTGCCGCGCTTCGTTGACGCCGAACCCAAGCCAGGTCGCGGTGAACACTTTGTACTCGGCCGGGGAACCGTCGATGGTGCGTAAACGCAACAGCTTTAGATCGTTCGCGTGTTTCTCAGCCTCGGTCGCATTCGGCGCAAATGCAATCTGGGCTGAGGCGCCACCCATGTCCAGGAATCCATACGTGTGGTGCCCCTTTCCATGTTGGTGTTTGTCGGGGTTGTCGAAGCCTCCCAGCAGATAATTTGACGCAATCCAGCCGTACAACCCCTCCGTCTCACCCTTAATAACCTGAATGTGTAGGCTGCAGTTGGGCAGCGAAAAGTCGGTGTTCTCTCGGAGGTAGGAGCATATCTCGCGAGTCAGAGCCGTCTGCTGTACCTGAGGGAGGAGTCGCATTCCAGCCGTGGCCATGAGAAAGATTGGCGTATCCTTGATCTTGTCCTTCGGTATGTATTTCAGGGCGTGCTCAATTAACCCCTCCAGATGCTGTGGCCCGACTTCCGAGGCTTTTTCGCCAAATGTCGAGACGCCTGGCCTAATCTTCTTGGTCCATTTCTTCTCCGTCATCAGTCGCGGAAGACTGGCATGCTCCTCTTGCGACGCGCTGTGGAGGGCTTTCTCGGGATCTTTCCATCGATAGATATGCAATCGTGTCCCCGACGAGCCGGCGTCGAGAATGACACCCCATCGCCCTACTATTGTTTTAGCGCTGCGAATGGCGATGAAAGATGAAGAGACGTCATCACATACATTTCTTGCCCATTGGGAACAGCGACCGCTCGCGCAGTGAAGAGCACGATCAAATCGGTTCAGGCAGTTTTAGCTGGCCTGTGTATCCAACGCTGGTGGTTTTGCGAGATGGCCAGATAAGGTCAGCCCATCAACGGGATGTTTGCGGCGGCGACAAACAGGGTTCGTAGAGCCAAGTTTCAAAGCGAAAAAGAAGAAAAAAAGGGGCACAGAGCGAGCGCGGGAAAGAAGATTATGCGTTGGTAGATTTGAAGATCATATAGGCACAGCAAAAGCTTAAAAATAAGAGAGTTGGTAAGAGGATGCAAAACGAGGGAAGGAGACCTGGCTGAGTCGACGAGCTGAAATGGCTCTTTGGTGAGCGTACGAATCCGTATCTACGCAACAGCTCGTGTTTTTAGCGGGCCGGCAGGAGAGGCGCCAGCCAATTCCAGGTTGCTCATCACACTTGAAGATCACAGTGCGACAGGACGTGAGGACACGGGTCGCTGGACCGTGACTTGACAGTGAATAGTCCATAGATGCACTGTGGGCCGTAAGTGATGTGATTGATCCACCCTTAGCGACAACTTTAGAACAAAGCCTGATTGGCACCAAACCCCCGTAATCGAGCACCTGCATTGGGTAGATATCGTAAACATCACCTATCACCTCATCACCCATCACCTCATCACCCATCACCTCATCACCCCCCCTACCCTTCTTCATGCAATATTGTCAAACCGGCAATCAGGGCGCAAAGTGGCTCGTTTATTATTGTGCAAGTCGATTCCTGTCGTGGAACTTGGGGCAATTGTGCAGGGTATCAACTTCGTGTGTGTGTGCCTGGTATCCGAATTCCAGTTCCCTTGCCAGGATGGGTCTTATTAAAATACATCTAACGGATTTTTGTTCCCCGTTCTTCGCCCTCGCCATTCCTCGAAGAGCTGCGTCTTCGGATGATATCCAAATTACTTAACCGCGGTATCATGACTAGAGCTGGGGAAGCTCACATCTCAGTATAGAGTTATGATGGCCAGTGCTTGCCGCCCCCTCGTATTTCTAGGGCTCCAGGTCAAGAACTCACGACTTGAGTTAGACTAACCGCCCTCAACCCAGACTCCATTTCGTTGCACCCACAGAAAGATAGGTAGTGTTCGTGGGTAACTGTTCAGCTGACAGTCTCGCCGAGACATTCAAGAAGAACTCGATTGGCGTTTGTTGACGCCTGTATTCCCTTTTCCACAAGTTTGGTGTATAGATCCATGTCTGAGGCCGGCAGGTCTCCCTTGAACCACAAGTTTGTGACTTCGTTTCTGGTGGGCAAGTACGCAACACAACAAGCGGCTAGGATCTTCTCGTGCTCCGACGGAATGGGGTCGACGACAATGCTGGGGCTCGAGTCGGCCGTGTCTCTCACAAGAGCAGCCACACCGCCAGCGACTGTGTCGACGCAGTCGATACCTGCGTCGGCAAGCGCAGCAGATGCCACTGTGATGCAGCCACTCAGAGCGTTCATCATGTCCCATGCCTCGTCACCTTGCGTATTTGATGTCTCCCGGTCCTGGTTTCCTTCAATAATGGACACGATGATGTCCACACCGCTCTTGGGCCACCTGTCGGCGATAATAGCGCCGCGAAGTGCTGCCTCGAGATGGGTGCCGAGATCTCTCTCCGCCGGATCTCGAAGGTAGCTGCGTCTTTGCTTTGTTGCAAACGGAGCATATTTGACGTGAGTGGAGAGGATGATGTGCGGAGAAAATGGGCTTGATCTCGGCAAAGACCTGGGGCCATAAACAGTGCAGCTGAGCTTCAACCCCGAGACGCCGCCTTTGCCCGATGTCTCAATCTCTAGATAGGCAGACCCAGAAGCCGAGGGAGTCACACCGGTCTTGAGATCTAGAAAGGGTCAGCATTAGGCACTGAGTTGAGCGACTAGTCGGAGGGGTCCATACACATTTTACGGACTGCATTCGGAGCCCTTGACCTAGCGGACTTGGTAGCCCCCAGCGAATGTTCGTCGGAATCCTCAAATACTGGGGGTATTGTCGCCCCGACAGGACCGTTGATTCGTCTTCTGTCGGTCATGGCGAGCGTTGATGAAATATGCCGAAATTTTGAGTTTGCAGTTTCCACAACTCTGGTTCCAAATGTGAAGGGGAGTACTGAGAAAGGCTCCTTAAAGTCAAGAGGGGAAAATATATATCTATGCCGGCCTCTTGTCAAGCCGAAAAACGGGTCTCTTCGTTTCCAGGTTGTTTGCTGAAGAGGCAGGGACTTGATGCAGAGCCTCGTCAATTTGTTTGGTGAAGCCACAGCTCTAGCCACAGCTGCTTTTTTCGTTCACCCCACTTGGACGCACCGCCACAGGCCAGCATTTTTCGTTAAAGCCAAAAAAATTTCCTCCATCTGAAAAGCTTCTTTCTCTTCTCTATCACACATCGCACACTCTGCCTAGCATTGCATAGCCCAACCCAGCATCCTGGACTGCATTGCGACAACAGCAATGTCTTGCATTATTAAGCCCGGACCTGCTGCTTCAAACGCCTGCTTTTCCGCAATGTTGTTGCGGGTGAATCGATTTCAGGCCAGGTCGTCGGCATATTTCACTAACCAACCAGCCACAACGCTGAAGTGCTCATGAATTGTGTACGTTCACATACCCCTTCCTGCCCCCTGCTATGATGATCTCCATAACCACAGTTTCTCGCGATCTCTCTGAGCGAAAGAACACATGCACTACCATCTGAGCACCCTCTCATCATCATACGCCCTGCTGCCACAACATCCAAAGTGATCTTGGCTAACAGGCGCGATAGATTGCGCTTATTTTGCTGAACCTGCTCAACACTCTGCAATTAGCTGTTTTTGTTTCGTAAGACCATTCTCTTTTCTTTCGCACTGTCCGGATCCCTTTTCCATGATGAGAAACCTATCATTACAGTTCTGCTTCTGAAACATAATGAGCGATAACCAAATACCACTTACCAAAAACTCTGAGCTACACACATTATACCTCTTGCATCATACTGCCTTTCTCGTCGAAAGACTTACGCTAACCAGCAACAGTTTTCCTAGGTTCTTCTTGGTGATGCATAGTCGACCAATTCAGTTAATTTTGCTCATGGGTAGGTTTTATAACTACGGCTTCATGCTCTAGTTCTTTTCCTTCATATTTTCCATGATGACAATAGCTTATCCATTCAACGATTCATCTACGGGCTGAGCCATCCATCCGCACTATAGCACCTTTTGGGTGTAATGACTAGTTGTGGTGTCCTCCTTCGGGGTGTAATTTGGCTTCAGTGCTTTGGCGACCCGTGTGTCGTTTTGATGCACTGGAAGCCGAAGTCAGTCTGTGTTGCTGAGTTAAACCGGCCTGTCTGATTCTTGCCCCAAATATCTGTTGTTTTCTCTTAGACCAAAAGCAACCTACTGACTCGAATGATCAGTTTAATGTTGTGCTGGATCTCAACTGTATTCTATATCGTAATATACCGGGTAAGCGTCATCCGTGGCATCCAGCGGGACTATATTAGCCAAGCAAAAATACAATACTTTTGATGCGATTTGATGCCATTTGCTTGAGGGACAGATAGTTTATTGTTATTGCCGTTCACCGTTCACCGTGATAAATCGCCGATGAAGTCTTCTTGGGTCTTGGGTTGATCATGATAACTACTTGAAGACTGGCCAATAGTGTCGCGAGACATCCCAACGCGTGCGATCTTCCCGCAACGCAAATGCCGTTTCTAAATCTGGAGAGCAGTTTGAGATTTCCCTGGTCAAGTTGAGGCAGTTTCTTTCTCGCTATACTAGTAGGAGCGACGATCTTGATCCATTAAAGATGGAGAAATTAAACGGGACAGGGCCGCTGTTTGATACGGTATATCAAGACAATGTAACATACCTTGTCAGCTGTAATCTGCAGTGCAATTGGTCGGTTGCAACAGGTATGCAGTACGTACATACCAAGCGCGGCCACACGCCTTGAAACAACCCTGGATGTTAGCTTCCGCTGTCGAGGGTCGCCCAAACATCCCCGGAAAACGCCACACTGGCTCACTGGACACCTTTGCCAACGAGTCGGTGATCACTCGATCACTTCAGCATCGTCGCCTACCTTTCCGAAAAATCATGCGCTGACCACGAATCACAGACCTCATCGACCCGACAACGATTTGGTCCTACTTCCCAAGCCTAGAGATCCAGGGGTCGGCCGAGTCCGTACGCCAGACTTCCAAGGTTTTACGCAAAGGGGTACCTTCAACTGGCTCGCGCCCCCCATCAGTTCACGACCAATGCTGCCATTCACAACTACGTCGGGGTCAAAGGCGATCCCTCGTCATCATGTGAGCGGATATTCGAATGGATACCCGCGGGGGAACACATTTGAGATCTCCCCCCACAGGTGTGTCGCCAAACCCCAAACCCAAGCCCCCTCCCCTTGATTATCTGCCTCGTCCTCCCGCCCGCCACCATACAGACCCAAAGCTAATTGTCGACTCCGCATTGCAAGATTTCAACCCAGAGGCACAACACCTGCGACTCGAAGACGAAGGAGACTACTTGTTCGAATTGGGATAGCCGTCGCCGTCTGCGTCCTCGTCGGGCTATTCACCCGGCCGGGCGCCTCCATCTTCTCCCTATTCTCGTTCGGCCTGTTCTCAAGCGGAGACGATTTCCAATTGGAAACAGTGCGGTACTATGACCTGTCTAATGTCCAGGGCACGCCAATAGGATGGGAACGGGAAGAGAGGATCCTGCTTTGCGTACCGCTGCGAGACGCCGAACCGCACCTCACCATGTTCTTCTCTCACCTACGAAACTTCACCTACCCACACCATCTGATCGACCTCGCGTTTCTCGTTTCGGACTCGAAGGACAGGACACTGGAAGTGCTTTCAAATAATTTGGAATTGATTCAGGCGGACGAGGACGACACGCATCACTACGGCGAAATCTCAATCATTGAGAAGGATTTTGGACAGAAGGTCGACCAAGATGTCGAGAGTCGTCATGGCTTTGCGGCTCAGGCAAGCAGAAGAAAGCTTATGGCCCAGGCCAGAAATTGGCTTTTGAGCGCTGCGCTTCGCCCATACCACTCGTGGGTATACTGGCGAGATGTCGACGTTGAGACAGCCCCGTTCACTATTCTCGAAGACCTGATGCGCCACAACAAGGACGTCATTGTTCCGAGTGAGTTCAAGTACAAGCCATTGTAGACCTTATGTTCGTGTGCTAATACGCATGTAACAGATGTTTGGCGTCCATTGCCCGACTGGCTGGGCGGAGAGCAGCCGTACGATCTCAACTCTTGGCAAGAATCAGAGACCGCTTTGGCACTTGCAGACACGCTTGACGAAGATGCTGTCATTGTCGAGGGTTATGCCGAGTACGCGACGTGGCGCCCCCATCTCGCATACCTCCGAGACCCTTATGGTGACCCCGACATTGAAATGGAGATTGATGGCGTTGGTGGGGTGAGCATCTTGGCAAAGGCCAAGGTCTTTCGACATGGCGTTCATTTCCCAGCCTTCAGCTTTGAAAAGCATGCCGAAACTGAAGGCTTTGGAAAGGTAGGCCGGCAAATTTACATATATTGGTGTCTCATGACTAATACGCTTATAGATGGCTAGGAGGATGCAGTTTTCCGTCGTGGGCTTACCCCATTATACGATCTGGCATATGTACGAGCCAAGTGTGGATGACATCAAACACATGGAGGTAAGCAAAGAGATTCTCTTTCAATCCCGTCGATGGCAGCTGACAGCTCGTAGCAAATGGAGCAGGAGAAGCTCGCTCGTGAGCAAGAAGAGAAGGACAAGGCCGAAAAGGCGAAGAAGATAAAGGAGTCTTTTGGAGATGCCACAAGCCAGTGGGAGACAGACAAGACCCAGATGCAGAATATTGCGGTAAAGGAGGGAAAGAAAGAAGCCGTTGGCGCGGCATCCAAGAACAAGGTGGCGGATAGTCAGGTTGCCCCCGTTAAGGCCGCTGGCGCCGGTCAAGCTGCTGCCGCGCAACCTGCTGCTGGCCAATCCAAAGAGAACGCGGCAGCCGACGATTCACCAAAAGTTGTCCTAGAAAAGCAAGCGAAGAAGGAAGACAGGAAGATATGATGAGGCCTGGCACGTTCAATTGGCCCAGTTTGATGGAGTTATACTGTTTTAGAGACAACGGATCCCGGTGATGATGACGGGAGGCAGCAGCTGCAAGGGATTATTGTTCAAACCCGAGGGCTGTTGGAAGCGCACCGGACGCTTCGTCATGGCGTTATATGTCTGACGGGTAAGACAAAAAGGCAAGACTAATATCTATGTATACTACTACTAGTGATTTTGAGGCTAAGGTTCACGGCAAACGGCGTTTTTGGGGGTTTGATTAGGACAATGACTGGTTCATCACCTGTATCCGCGACAGATACAATCCCATGATGAAGCTATTGCAAACGGTGTCCTATTTGGGCAGAGGTTTTGTTGCAAAAATCACACCCATAATTCATTTGTCCAAGTTCAGTTCACCTCGGGGAAAAAGCAGCCCCTAAAAGCCAGGGTGTCAACACACACACCCCGTCCTTAGACTACCAAGGAACTGAGTGACAAGGGGCCAGCGAGGCCGATGCACACCTGGGTACATGTACTGTACATGTACCAAGTTGGAAAAACGGCGCTAAAATCTCCTCAGGATGAGGCAAACATGGGATGGAATGCAAGAACCATTTTCGGTACAAATATCGACATCTTCTGTACCGAATCTGTTCTCTAAAGAAATCCACGTCTCGTTCTGCGAGACAGTTCTGGTCTAGGCAAAGGTTAGGTACCGTGGAGTGGACGTACCTACCTACTTACGTAGGTATTTTCGGAACGGGTCGTCGATTAGTGTTCGCCTCGCGTGCTGAATACAGCACCCCTCCGTCTAAGCTTAGCTCCAAGTTTGAACCACCTTACCATTGCACCAGTAACAAGTAACCGCACCACAAGTCGACAACTCGAACGAACGTCGACCTTGACCAAAACTCAGCCTGCCCAGCCGCAGGATGAGTCGAGATGCCCATCTCTCTACAGTCATGGACTCAGAAACTCCAAGCACGCCGCTCCATCGGCGGACCGCCATGGTGTCGTCGCGCATGCAGTACCGCAGCCGCCCCGTGTCGGTAGCCGTCGACCCCGTGTCCCTGGTCATATCCGAATGCATCGCTATCACGTCGGCGATCCAGAAGAATGCCCGGTCGCCGCACTCGTCTGTGTCCGCCATCCTCGGCGGCTCCCCCAACCTCATCGAGCTCGTGCCCCCCGCCCCAGGCCTCCGACGTGACCGCAAGACTACGGCCGCCGATGCGCTCGCCGACAGCCCTGGCGACCTTGCCGCGAACCGATGGGGCCTGAGGGGGAAGAAGGGTAAGAGCATGCAGGACAATCCACTGATCTCGGGCTTTGGGAGGTTGCGGCAAGAGTTGACGGGCGTCAAAGGTAGGCAAAAACCACACACACGGCTCTCCTCTGTTCGTAGTGCTGGCTGACACCTCAGCAGACATCCACAAGTTCGACTCTCTCGTGCTACTCTACCCCTTCCTCCAGATTATCCAAGCCAAGGGAACTGCTGCCCCAATTACTGTGCTTGCGCTCAGAGCCATTCAAAAGTTCTTAGCCTACGGCTTCATTGCGCCTACGTCGCCTCGATTCGCCCTGGCTATGCAGTCTCTCTCCGCTGCCATCACACATTGCCAATTCGACATTAGTGACTCGGCGCAAGAGGAAGTGGTTCTACTCATGATCCTACACTTGATGGAGCATATGCTGTCGGGGCCGGGAGGCGATATACTGAGCGACGAGAGCGTTTGCGACATGATGGGACGGGGCTTGACTATCTGCTCCCGCTCGAGGTTCTCCGAAGTGCTTCGCCGAACCGCTGAAGCGTCTATGGTGCGCATGTGCCAGATCATCTTTGAGGACTTGAAACATCTCGAGGTGGAAGCCGGCGTGGAGAGCGAGGCTCTGGACATACAGACGAGCGGCACCATGGACAACATCAAAATGGACCCAGTTGCAAATGGCACCGACGTCCCAGCAGTACCGTCTGCTGGGACAGCTACCGAGACAGAAGCTGCTAATACGGTGCAAGTGCCGGCCGTCGAAGGACATCGGCCATCCTCGAGCTCGGAGAAGGCCAGGAGCAGTGTGGAGACACCTGCAAGTGGAGATGCTGGTGGTCGAAGTAGCACAAGTTCGACCGCCGAGAGCTCCGAGTCCGTGGATGTTCGCCCCTATTCTCTGCCATCTGTTCGGGAACTCTTTAGGGTCCTGGTGAGCTTTCTTGACCCGCATGACCGCAGGCATCCCGACCAGATGCGAGTCATGGCCCTCCGCATTATCCATGTAGCTCTCGAGGTGGCAGGTCCGTCCATTGCTCGGCACCCTGCCCTTGCCGCCATTGCGGAGGACCAATTATGCTGTCATCTGTTTCAGCTTGTGAGGTCTGACAACATGGCGGTACTACAAGAAGCCCTGGTTGTTGCTAGCACGCTGCTGTCTACTTGTCGAGGCGTGCTCAAGCTTCAACAAGAGCTCTACCTCTCCTACCTAGTGGCGTGTCTTCACCCATCTGTGGAAATCCCTCGAGAACCTGGCATAGACCCGAGCCTCTATTCCGGAATCCCACAAGCGCCCAAACTTGTGAAGCCACCACCCTCGCAAGCGAGCAGTGGCCGCTCTACTCCTGTACCAGTCAAGGACCGCCAGAAGCTTGGCATGGAGGGCGGAGCCCGCAAGCCAGATGCGAGGCAGGCCATGGTTGAGAACATCGGTGTTCTCGCTCGAATGCCGACTTTCATGGTTGACCTGTTTGTCAACTATGACTGTGATGAGGATCGCTCAGACCTTTGTGAGGATATGATTGGACTGTTGTCAAGAAACGCCCTACCAGACTCGGCAACCTGGAGCACGACGAGTGTCCCGCCGTTATGTCTCGATGCGCTACTTCGCTTCATCCAGTTTATCGCCGAGCGGCTAGACGACTCTCCCGAAACGGAGGGATATCCTGACCCGGAAGCCCTGAGAGAAAGGCGGCGCAGAAAAAAGCTCATCATCAAAGGCACCAGCAAATTCAACGAGAATCCGAAAGGAGGCTTGGCATATCTCCAAGAAAAGGGTGTGATTGCTAATGTCGGCGACCCCCTATGTGTTGCAAAGTTTCTAAAGGGAACTTCAAGGGTAAACAAGAAGCAACTTGGCGAGTTTCTTTCAAAGAAGGGCAACGAGCCAGTCTTGGATGCTTTCATGGAGCAGATGGATTTCACCGGCAAGCGAGTGGACGAGGCTCTCCGAGTTTTGTTGGAGACATTCCGCCTACCTGGCGAGTCGCCACTGATCGAACGGATTGTTACCTGCTTCTCGGAAAAGTACTGCTCCAGTTCTACTCCTGAAGGCGTGGCGGACAAAGATGCCGCCTTCATCCTCACATACGCGATTATCTTGCTGAATACGGATCAGCATAATCCGAACTTTAAGAACCAGGCCCGGATGAGCTTTACAGACTTCGCCCGCAACCTCCGCGGTGTGAACGGTGGCCAAGATTTTGCCCCTGAATATCTACAAGACATCTATGATGCTATAAAAACCAACGAAATCATCCTCCCTGACGAGCATGATAATAAGCATGCCTTTGACTACGCTTGGAAGGAGCTTCTGTTGAAGACGGAATCGGCAGGGCCTTTGATCCTTTGCGATACTAACATCTACGATGCAGACATGTTTGCAACTAGCTGGAACCCCATCGTTTCTTGTCTCTTTTTCGTCTTCATGTCGGCTACGGATGACACAGTTTATGCTAGAGTTATCACAGGCTTTGACGAATGCGCCAGGATTGCAACCAAGTACGGCAATTCTGAGGCGTTGGATGAGATCATCTATCGTCTGAGCTACATCTCGACCTTGAGCAGCGCGGCTCTCTCGAACACGTCTCTCAACACCGAAGTACAGGTCGGCGAGAACAGCGTAATGGTGAGCGAGCTGGCGGTCAAGTTTGGAAGGGACGTCCGGCCTCAATTGGCCACCCTGGTTTTATTCCGTGTCGTGACCGGATCCGAGCATGTGATTCGAAAGAGCTGGAAACATGTAAGCTTTCTTCTATGAATCTGGGAACCTCTTTAAGTAGCGCTAACAATTTGGCAGATCATTCGTATATGGCTGAACCTCTTTGTCAACTCGCTCATACCGCCCTTCTTCTCAACCGAGCCTGATCGAATCTCGTTACCGCCCATACCACTTCTGAACCCATCGCAGGTAATCGATCGAGGCGCAAAGCAGAGCGAGTCTGGCTTCTTCTCGGCGTTTACATCATACATATCTAGCTATGCGGCTGACGACCCCCCGGAGCCGTCGGATGAGGAGCTGGAAAGCACATTGTGCACCGTGGACTGCGTTAACCAATGCCATATGGGTGATGTCTTTGCCAACGTTTCGTAAGTACTCACAAAAAACACATGCTGAAGATTGATCTGACAGGTAATAGGAATCTCCCAAGCCAGAGCCTTGAGGCATTGGTAGACACTCTATTAGAACAAATTCCGGATGATAATGGGTCAACCGTGATAACAGTGAAGACAGAAGGCACGACAGTAACGGCGGCAAATGGCCAGAAAACACGACAGAGTAGTAGCGCCATTTATGACCCTACTCTAGTCTACATCTTGGAGTTCTGCACTGTTTTGGCCCTGCGCGACGAGACCACGGTCGAGCTTCTTGGAAAGCGGGTCGTGGAAGCCATTCAGGCCGTCTTGAGAGATGTGAGCCGATACCACACGATTCTCATCGAACGGGCAACCTTCTATCTTTTTACCCTGCTCCAAGCTAGTTACGTGAGTAATTCCTCTGCCATTCCCAGATGACTCATTGGCTAAATCTAGCAGGATTTTGATTACATTCGAGTTCCCATCCTTCTTCACACGGTCTCAAGCTTCTCGAAGGATGTCTTGACGAAAACTTCAGCCCTTGTCCTTCGCGGAATCAAGCTTTGCATCGAAAAGCCTTGCCCTTTGAGGAATGAGATCATGACTTCGCCGGATTTCTGGGTTATCCTACAGACTCTAGCCGCAAACCCCGATTCAGCACCTGTCGTATTTGAAATCTTGGAAAGTGGTGTTTCCGGGACGCCATCGGCGATTATGGCCGATAACTATGAAGCTGTACTCTCTTTACTGAACGAGTTCGCCTCAATGGCTAGTGTGGGAGCCGCTGCAGAGCAGAAGCCAGAGAGAAAGCAAGGGCGAAAACCACGTCCCGTAAAGCAAGAAAAGCCAAGGTACTATATCCGTGCTTCTGTTGACGTATATCATCATACTAACAGCTAGCAGCGAGAATGCAGTTGTGGCCCGAGGCATCAAAGCCATTAACAACATCTACCGGCTCACGGCCAGAATTCCTCATCTTATGAAGCAGTCACATCTCGAAAGTAGTGAAGGTGAGCACATCCTTCTTTGGATCGGTTTATCAACGGGAGCTGACGCATGGCAAAGCATGGTCCGCCTACTGGCTACCAATATTCCAGGCCCTGACGACCCAGTGTACCAATCCTTGCCGTGAAGTACGCCATCTCGCTTTCGCATCTCTCCAGAGGTCACTGTTGTCTCCGGAACTCACGTCCAGTGACCACGAGGAGTGGACGGCAATCTTCGGAGAGGTGTTGTTTCCTCTGATTTTAAGGTTGTTAAAACCCGAGGTCTTCTCTTCCGATCGTGACGGGATGAGCGAGACCAGGGTACAAGCAGCCTCGCTTTTGTCAAAGGTGTTCCTGCAATACCTGGTGATTCTTTCTGAGTGGGACGGCATGCTCGATCTGTGGTTGAAGATTATCGAAATCATGGATCGGCTCATGAACAGCGGGCAGGGAGATAGTCTCGTAAGTTGCCATCCACCAGGGTGGTAGAAATATATGGGGAGGTAGCTAACACTATGTGCTGCAGGAGGAGGCTGTGCCTGAGAACCTCAAGAATGTGCTGCTCATCATGTCCAGCAATGGCTATCTGGTCCCACCAAGTCAGAACCCCGAGAGGGAGGAGCTGTGGAATGAAACGTGGAAGCGTATCGATCGCTTCTTGCCGGATCTAAGGAACGACCTTGCCCTGGAAGGGCTGGAGCCTGCCGCCAGGGCTGTAGAGGAAGAAGCTACTGCTGCTATTACTGCTGTTTCCGGTTCCGGTTCTATTGCGGCCGCTCCTCCCCCCACAAGATCCGATGGGAAAGAGGAGGTTGAAGAATAGTAGTGAAGCGTGCTCTTTCTCGCTGCTGGGCACGAGGGAGGACTTGGTTTGATTTTGAGAAGAGGTGGGTGGTGCCCGACTGGTCCATACCACAAGCAAGTGTGTTTAGAGCTGGCTGGGGAAAAGCGGAGAGTGTGTAATATGTATGTCATGCATGGTCCAAGGCTTTTGCTGCAATAGAATTTAGTAGTCGTAGTAGAAGATTGATGTAGTGTGGTAGAAATTGGCATGACGGTGCAGTACTTTTGTTACAAGTGATACAGTAGGAACTACACAGTGCCAGAAATCAATTTTACTGTCCTGGTTTTAGAGGCGCTTTCGGCACCCCCTCGATCGCTAGAAACTGCCAGCTGGAAAAGGTGAGTCCTCAATCACAACTTCCGCAACTTGGGAATTCATTACGCTCCTTACACTGGCCTCAAGAATAGACCTTTTAACCCACTCACTGGTCCCATTCGCCCAATTGGCTCTATGCCACTTGACTTGACATCCCGACCTTTGATTGGATCAAGGTAGATTTTGAGTCATCGGCGAGAGTATCGACACCTCCAACCTCCATACAGCCACAACTACCTAAGTTCTAGCCACCAAACCCCAATGCCAATGCCAATGCCAATGCCAATACCAGTATAAAGCTGGCAAATGCTCTCACGTCTGTCTTTATCCAGACTTTTGCGGAGCCCTTGTAGTCTGGTTATGAAGCGCAAACACGGGGGAATCTCACCAAACCCACTCGCAAAAAGAACAATGGCGACTGATAATTTGCCCGCCATTCCGCTCGACCACCGCGAACAGCAGCTCAAAGACTTGCTGCTTGATGTCGCTCATTTTGTCGACAAGAACTCGAGTGTCCACGGCTCTGATAAAACAGTAAAAGAGCCCGTCGTTCTGCGCTGGGCCGGCGGCTGGGTTCGCGACAAGCTGCTCGGCATCGGAAGCCATGACATCGACGTGGCCATCAACTGCATGACCGGGGAGGCTTTTGCAAACCAGCTCTGCAGGTTCTGCGAGGTTCCTGAAAATATTCGGCGGCATGCCATCGACCCTGATGAGAAGCGCAAGCTGTACGTTGTCCCGCAGAACCCGGACAAGTCCAAGCACCTCGCGACCGCATCGACCCAGCTGTTCGGGCTGGACCTGGACTTTGTGAACCTGCGCAAGGAGACATACACCGATGAGAGCCGGAACCCCGAGATGGATTTCGGGACCGCCGAAGAGGACGCCGTGCGCCGCGATGCCACTATCAACGCCCTCTTCTACAATCTCCACACCGGCCGGGTCGAGGACTTCACCGGCGGCCTGGTCGATATGAGGAGCCGACGCATCAGAACGCCCATGGATCCGCTGCAGACGTTTATGGATGATCCGCTGCGAGTGCTGAGACTCGTGCGGTTCGCGAGCCGTCTGGACTTTTCTATTGATTCCGAGGCAGAGGAGGTCATGGGCGACTCGAGGGTCCTGGAGGCGCTGCGGCTCAAGATCAGCCGCGAGAGAATCGGTATCGAGTTGCAGAAGATGCTTGAGGGTAGGCGCGTTGTTTTTTAATAGCCTTACTGTTCAGAAAACAGGTTGAGCAAAGGCAGCTAACACATCATGCAGGCAAGAATCCCCATGCTGCGCTGAAGCTGATCGACAGACTTGGGCTCTATCACGCCATATTTACGGATTCTAGCCGGGCGGACATGCCAAAACCGGATCTCTCCAATTGGAGTGCCGCTTATCAATGCCTTGACGTTCTGGAGCAGACCAAAGACACTTCTGACTCAGTTTACAGTATATTGGTGGCGGGCACCGAGGCACGATACTTTGCCTGGGCGCTTTCAGCCCTCGCACCGTGGGAGCAGGTACCAGAAAATACCTCGGTGAAAAAGACGACCAGAAAAGCACTGCCCTTGGTGGCCCACGTGGCTAGGGAAGGGTTCAAAGCCCCCAACAAACTCCGGGAGATCATCGCGGCCGCCCATCTTCATCGCCCCGCCATCATAGAGCTGAAGGACATTGTGTGCACAAAGCAGTCGAGCATGAAGGAGCGGGACCGCTTTGGTATGGCGATCAGAGAGTGGGAAGGCCCTGCGGGTAATCAATGGCGACTGCAGGTGCTATTTGTACTTCTCGTTGATGTACAAGGGCGCACCAAGGCCGTAGACACCGACAGCAACAGCTCCAGCACCAGTGTCGAGGAAGTTGTTGCCGAGTGGAAGCAGTTTCTAAACCATCTGGTAGAACTCGACGTCATGGATGCTCCGGCCATCAAGCGCATCATCAACGGCGGCACTCTAGCAAAAGAGCTTGGTGTCAGTCCGGGCACCTGGATGAAGCCGGCCTTCGATGTTATTCTGGCATGGCAGCTGCGTAACCCGGGCATGACAGATTATGCGGGTGCCCTAGAGGAGGTAAGGAAGAGGAAGGTCGAGCTGGGCATAAGGGGGTCGTAAATCGATCGGAAGTGAGGAAATTCTAAAGATACCCAAAATTAAATATTGATCGATATATACATATCTGCCTTTGGTGTTCTGTCTCGGTCACTAGTTTTCTTTTTCTTTCTTTTATACAATCCAACCCTTGTTTAATTGTTATTTCTCACCCCTGCAAACGCCACCATTTCTAACTTTTCCAACTTCATAGCCAAACCACCAATTATCTTCAGCAAAATGCACAAGATCAGAAATTTCCCGAGTAATTTGACTAAGGCTCTCCGTTCTCTTTCTTTTTTAATGTCGCTTTTCACTCTGTTGTGGCAATGTTTTTAGGCTTCAGCTAGGTACGTACCAAAATAACAATTAAACAAGGGCTGCGGTGTAGTGTTGCTCACTGTAATTAGGGGGGGAAGGCAACGTAACCATGGTGTATGGTTTCGGCGTACCGCGCTGTAATTTACAGCGATCCGTGAAACAATCCTTGTAGCTGCATTTCAACCTCCAACAACTCAACCACCCACTCTTGCAACCAATTATACGAGGCTGCCATCACTCAACACGGCGCTTCTTTAATCCTCCTTATTGAAAGACGGGAACACTTCATCTCTCTGATTCTAATATCGTTATCTATCCCGATTTTCCACTTCTCACAATTCGAGTGTGAAGCCCTTCAAGAAACAGCTTCCTAGAATACCTCACTGCTTATTGGTAGGTGCCTACCTAAAGAGTGAGCTCGACCAAGGACCGACCTACGCCCGATGAAAAATGTCGCCACGTTCGTCTATTTTATTTAATTTCCTTGTTCTCGCAACCCCACACCTCACCATGAGTAAGGTCTTAATCTTTCTTGCTGACACTCGCATTCCCGAGATATGTAGGTATGTTAGACTCTCGCAGCCTCGGCGAGCTTGCAGCGCGAGTGTCTAAGCTTGGCCAAGGAAATGTTGGTAGTCCCTTCTCATTACTGGATTCAGCCGGTAGATAATTTACGCTCAGTCTTATCATTACCATGGGTTTGACCCTTACAGTAAATACAATGTGTAGCAAAATAGCTAACCAAGAGAAAATCAGGGATCTCCTTCTCACACGACGCAGTCGCAGCTCGCAGCCGTCCTGACATCTCTCCGCTCTCCCTCCTCCAGGGAGGAGGCCGATGCCAATGGCAGCGATGAAGAAGATGTTGCTGCCTCGGGGGAGCTTGCCTACGCAGTTGCGCGGGTAATAGAACCCGCTGCTAGTGTTAAGGACGCTGTCGACAGCGATAGGGGCTTAGGGCTAGGTACGACTGGGTCTCTCTATTTATAATAGCCTACAACGCCGTTTGACTTACACATCTTTTTTTGGGAGGGCCTCGCAGATCAAGATGACCGTAACAAGAGCTACCGCCAAGTCGCGCGGCACTGTGGTGCCGTTGCCGACACAGGAATCCAAATACTTGAGACACTCTCCAACAACCCGCCAGTGAAAGGGAAAGGGAAGGGACGCTTCGACGACGACATCTTGCTCACCCTTGTGGGATTTACCGACTCGACAAACGACGACTGGGCCACAACAGAAATCGCCCAGCGAGCGAACAAGCTCCTGGGAAACCATCTCGACGATGAAGAAGGCACAAAAGAGAAGTTCATCGTCGAGGCCATCCTCCAGCGCTACCTGCGTCCTCTGTTCTCCAAGTCCAAGCCTGCGACGGTCACCGCGTCGGGCAGAAAGGCAGAGTATATTGATAGCTCCTCCTCGGTCCACCGACCAGAGGACGAATCTCATGAGACGAAGCCGTGGAAATACGTCGACTTTCGAGCCATCCCGGCCGTGTCATGGGCCATCAACGACGCAGATGTAAGTTCTTCCTCACATTTTATATTCCTCCACTCCCTATCATCTAACTCATCCATCCCTCTCAAGGACGAACTAATCAGCAAGCACTGGCCCCTCTTCATCCCAGTCCTCATGACCCTAGTCGACGACTCAACAACCAGCATCCGCCGCCGCGGACTCCTATCCGTCAGACAGTTCCTCGGCAAATTCCCCGCCAAAACCCTGCACAACACCGGACTCGGCAAGGTCTTTGAAGAGGCCATCTTCCCCACGCTAGCCCACCTCCCCAGCTTGACTCCCGAAGACGAATCACTCCTCCTCCTTGACCCCGCGTATAGCGCACTGCTCTATCTCGCAACCAAGCAATCCCCCACGAAGGACAAAAACAAGCTTCTTGACAAGATCCTCCGCGAAGGCGTCTTCATAGACTACTTCCACGCGAAAAGCCACGTTCGTATCGTCGAGGTTCTGTGCCAGCAGACAGCCTTGATCATAGGCCAGATGGGCATCCACGCCGTCAAGCATCTCAAGGTAAGCAGACCGTACCTCTCCCACGAGGATACACACACACAAGTCTGCCCATCCCCAAAATAGAACCACCCAACTGATTCTCACCAGGACTTAATCCCTATGATCTCTGAAATCATGACAGACCCATTCGCCCCAGGCTCCCCAGCAACGCTTCTATCCGCCATCCAAGCCCTCCGCGCCGTCCTCGCCAACTGCTGGCCCAGAATTTCCATATCGAGACCGTGGCAAGACGAGATCATTAATACCCTGGTCCTCTGCTGGCTGAACTGGAACGACGAAGAAAAGGAAGAGGGGGGACACCAAGAAGAAGGACTACCAGTCAAACAGGAGCTGATCAAGTCGGCCAATGCGCTTGCTGCCATCTTGAAGACAGCACCAGGAAGTAATGATGATGGCGGTGGCGATGGCGGTGCTGACCAGGACCTCGACTTCGACAAGCGTATCGCGCCGCTGCTGGAAAAAGAGCCGTCTCTTGGCGGGCTCTTTTTCTCCTCTTCGACATGACAGAGCCAGGTAAAAAGGAACGGCCTTGCCCCACCTTTATCATCCATCTCGATCCCCGCGTTTCTGTGTATCTGGAAGAGGGATCTAGTCTACGATTACAACTATTACAAGACATGATGATGGCTGGAAGCAACAACACCCTCTTTGCCTCGTGCTGTTACTACCGGAACTATTTGATTCATTTTGCCGACATTGTTGTTGTAAAAGTAGTAGTAATAGTAATACTCGGGCATCAGCTCATATTCAGGCGGCGAGTTTGGGGGCTCCTAGTCCACGGGCTGCTGCTTGAACAGGCTTTTACCCCTCAGCCACTTCCTATAAGCCTTGTACCGCTTCTTGAGGGCGTCCTCCTCCGTCACTGTGAGCGGGTTCTCCCCGACTCGCAAGGTATCCACGTACAGAGCCCAGTCGTCCTCGTGGCCCGGCTTGTTGTTATTATTACAACTATATGCTGACAAGGATTCGGTGGTGCCGAAGCTGCTGGCGCCCCCTCCAGAGTCGGAGGGGTAGTGCCAGCTACCATTGATGTGGTCTCGGTACTCCTGCTCAATCTCGCTCGCTGGGGTCTCGGCGGATACCACGAGTGGCAGGTTCTGTGGGTGGCTCACGTAGCGGGCGTAGTCCTCGGCCTCGGCGGCGCTCACGGTCGGGTTGAGGCTCTCCTCTACGACTTGCGTAAAAGTCCACTGTGCGGCGCGCGACTTCTCCAAAGAGCTGGCCTTGTTCTTGTTGTATAGCTGCTGCTGTTGGTGGTGCGCTTCGGCGTCGGTGCTGTTTTGCGGCAGGGCTGGCGTGTCCTTCATAATACCGTGCACCCCGCCGTTACCGTTGACATTTTTATTGTTGTCGTGGGGCTGCAGCCAGCGCTGAATAGAGATACCGCGGCCGCCAGCAGCCGAGGTGGGTTTCTCGTCGCGGAGGGATGCCGAATCAGCGGCTTCGTCGGCGATGCGGGCGATGTCCTGCGGCGCCATGATGGTCACTTCCTTCTTTACCTTCTTTTTGTCATGCGCATCGCCGTCGACGTCGGTACGCACGCGGAACGGACTCAGGTCGTACCGGCCGTCCTGAGTCAATTTGAAAGGCATGTACCTAATTGTGGAGTTCATTTTAAAGGGGAACATTTTGAGAAAGGAGGATAGAGTCGAAGGCCGGTAGTATTCGAGCCAGTAGTCGTCGTAGGCCGACACGGGCTTGTGATTGGACATTTTGCATTTGGCGGACGGATAGGGCTGTAACACACGGTCCTCCAGGAACTTGGGCGTGTACCAGTTGATGTAGTCACGCTTCCGCGTTTCCAACCACATGCGCGGATCTTCGTGGTGAAGGTAGTAGTCCGTAGCTAGATCCCACAGCATCGGCTGCCCCTGGGCGAAGATGTAGTTGCCTAGGAACAGGTTGTACGCCTCTTGGCGCTGGCCATCGAGGAATGAGTTGTTGTAATAGCGCTTGAAACTCTCGATCATGTCACGCGAGTGACTGGTCCATTGGTTGATCTTTCGGTATGTCTCCATGGTGTTGACCAGCTGCGACCCGCCATATTGCACGGCAATGGTATCTCCGTGGTCGCGATACATGTGCGTAAAGAGGTTAACGGCGTCCGTGTCGTAGTTGATTACCGTGTCGCCCAGGATGCCCAGGGCGTGCAGTTGGTGGCCCAGCGCCCGCTTGCCGATGACGAACTGGGCCGCGTTGGTCCGGTCCAGGCAGTCTATGCAATTGGTGCGCGCAACGCCGTTTTGCACACGGATGGGCGACGTGTGGCCGTCACCGTTCTGGAAAAAGCCCGTTGTGGTCACGACATGCTCGGCGATGCTCTCAAGCGTCCCGATCACATCTTGGTCACGGCTCTTGGCAGCCCGCGACATGTCCCACGCCCTGTGTATGATCTTGCGGTCCTTGGGCAGGAACTGGTTGAGGTATTCAATGGCTCGTGTGTACTCATCTAGCAGCTTGCTCTCGCGCGGCGTACGCTCCCGGGCCTTCACCAAATTAAGGACGTAGATGGGCGCCCCGTACCGCTCAAAAAGATTGTCAAAGTGCAGCGCCGCCGCCGTATAGAAGGGATCGACCAGGTTCAGCTCGATCGGCGGCTTTGGCGTCACACCCGTGTTGTCCTGGGTCCAATACAGCGGAATCGAGCCCCTGTGCTGGACGTAGGACGTATAGGCGGGGCTCGAGTAGAATTTCGGGCCTGGGGCATGGAAGGATGTTGTTAAGGCCTCGGACACGATCTGCTCTGTTTCGACATCATTGGCCACGTAGCCCAGGTCATTCGCGCCTCGTTTCAGAAACCTCGCGCCGGCGAAATGGCGACTGCGGCGGGCAATGATGGTGATATTGGCTGTCCTCCCGTAAATGGACACGGCAGCCTGGTCAATGTAGCCATGGATGATGGGACGGCACCAGTCGTAGGGCGCATTAAGCACCTTTGCGGCAGGCCGGAGCAAATGGTTGTTCCAGATGAACATGGAGTTGAAATCGTCATCTATGGAGCATGGTTGGCCGTTGATCATGGCGTCCCGCTCCCTCGTGATATTATACTGCAGTGTCCGGGTGATATCATAGGAATAGCTGTAGTAGAAGGACCTCGTCAGGTCTAGGTTGTTGAGAATACCTAGGAAGCGCGACTCCTCAGTGTTGCGCTGGTCAGTCTTGAATCCGGGCGAGGTAAGGGGGATGAGGTCGGTGCCGTCGATTTGGTAGACGTAGTGGCCGCCAATCATAGCGACGGTGCTCTTCTTGGTGATCAGCAGCATGTAGTGGGGGCCGGTGAACTTGATGAAGCCCAGCAAGCCCCAAGTTGTGCAACGCAGCCTCAACCCGCCAGTTCCCTTGTTGCCGTCGTCAATAGTGTCGAGAAGTTGGTTCATGTCCTTTTGGGTATATACAGTCTTGTCGTCGGTGATGCTCAGCTCGGAGGCGTCGTCAGCAGTGCGGTCAATCTTGAGAATGCGGTAGCGCTTCTCGGTCACGTCGCCACCGACAATGTAAAAGCGGCTAGCCGTCTCGTACAGGCTGAACTTGTGCATCTTGTGCAGAAGCCTCGACCTCGGACCAGCTCCGGGAATCCCATACACGCGGCCTTCATCCTCATCGTCCTCGGCATCCATAGACAGGCGGGTGCGCGCGGCCGCCGAGTCGGGACTGGAGGTGCGTATAAAGGGGCGGGCAACCTCGTCATCGTCGGCCACGCCCCCACTAGCGCCTGTACGCGACGGCGCTGTCGCCCCGGATCCGAGCGAGTCCGTGTCGGCACCAGCATTGTTGTGGAGCGGAGGGAATATGGGCTCGGCACTCGTGGTGTCTTCGGTGTCAGCCAGTCGGGGAGGGCCTCCATGGCGCGAATGGGGAGGCGATGACTCGGGGAGTCCTCCTGCCGACGCGAGGGCATTCAAACCGGCAAGCTCGCTTTCCACCATGTCCGCCATCGTGGTGTATACCGTCGGCTGCTTGTTAGCTCCCCATGCCTTTAGGTTGTTTCGTTTTGTTTCGTTTCTAGGATGTCGTGATGGGGAAGTGCACGATGGACTCCAGTGCTACAGTGATGTAATGGCGTTGCAGCCCACCAGTTCTGGGCTGCAGGGATGGTGGCGGGTGGCCCCTGCACATTGGTACTGTACATGTACTGTATTGTGTGTACGGATACACAACCCCCACGTTCCTTCATCATTCTCCATCAAACACCAGACGACGAGAAAATAACCAACATAAAGCCCCTAAAGAAACACCGATAATGAACACGAAATATGCCGCCTACCTAGTCAGCTTGGGTGCCTGGGTAGGTAGGAGGGAACTTACAAAGCCACCTAGGAAGCTACGGATGCACTGCGCCTTCCTAGCCCTGCTATCTAGTACAGTACCTTACGTAGGACTGTTTGTCCCAGCCTCACCCGTCGAACCATCTCACAATGTGCATCCCAAGTGGGCTTATCAAGTTACAGCAGAACTATTATGGAGTTGCTCTCTCACCACACTCTCCTTCTTCCCTCAAGTTGTATCGGCTTCCCCGATGCTCCCCTCATAAGAGAAGCAACATGTCTTGTTATTAACCATGTGGTTTTGCCCGCTTGGGCAACCTCTTCAAATAAGCTCTCCTTTGTCCCGAAGTGTGCCGAGCAGAGGGAAACCATGCTCTCGGTGGGTGGTGGGAATTTCTAGGAGCATGAGAGACGCGCGTTCGGCAGCAAGATGCTGCTCTGCCCAAGCTGCTCTCCGAAACAACGTCCTTTTCCCGTGATAGAATGGGCAGCCAAATGGCCCCAGAGGAACAGCTTGGAGAGAGACAGCCGGCAAGCTCCACTGCTGCCTCTTCTCACCTTGCCGACGAAGCAGATACATGGCGACCCATGGACAGTCCCGTTTCCACCCAGTATCTTGCCCCTACCGTTATAACTTCGACTTCCCAAACAGACCAGGGTAACACTCCAGACAACGACGCCGACGACCTTCTTCCTCATCCAACTGCTGCCCCCGAGGCCGCCTCTCCTCTGCTAGCTTCTCCAGCACCACCCTCGACTTCGGCCCCGGTCCCAGCTCCCATAGTCCCAGCTCCCGCAAACCCAACTTCCGCAAACCCAGCTGCCGCAAACCCAGCTGCCGCAAACCCAGCAGACCCAGCAGAGGAAGCAAACTTACAACATGAAGCCGAGCAGCCTGTTGCTGAAGGTTTTCCGTCCAGCCCACTAGCTACAGGGGTCTCAACAACAAGCTCGGTGCCCGTCCGCACTGGTAGACGGCCAGTATTTACCACGATTATCACGGCCATGGATACGCTGTGAGTGTCCTTCCTCACGACTGGCAACTGGTGGCTAAACTCGTATATTTTACCAGCCCGCGGACTTCTAGCGGCACTTCTTTGTATTCAACTACTGAAAATGCAGCCAGCCGCAGTCTTTTGGCACAGCATTGCGCCACGGCTGAGTTCACGCTGATCGACGGCGGGGCCACCGAGTTTTACGTCCCGTTTGTTGGGTGTATCAACAATAGATTGGACTGCTGCCCTTTCACGCCGAGGACTACTAGGCCGGCGAAAGAAATCGCGACAGGGGCTTCGTTTGCACAGACAACTGCCGACGCGTCGAGCTCTCGCAATAGAGTGTATCCCCAACCCCAGGACGCGAGAGATGCTGTGCTGGATCGCTGTGCCGTCGACTATTACACTATTTCTGGAAGTTGCTGTCCGAGGTATGGCGAGGTACCCTTATAGAAATACCAAAGACTAAGCCCAATGATAGCGGTTATGCTCCATGGACTACCCTTATGGGGGATGCGACGCCTTGCTATAGCTACATCGAGGCAACCACGACTCCACCGCCGATTCCCGACAACAAGAGCACATATTCGACAAAGAAAACAACTATGGTCATTGCCGACACAGTATATGCAATGCAATACGCTGTGAAAGAAGCCGAGAGTGTGGGTCTGTCGCCTGGAGCAATCGTTGGTACCGCTGTCGGCAGTTCACTTGGTCTGCTTGTCATAGTTGGACTTGTGATCATGATTCACAAACGACGAAAACACTCGCAACGGATGGCAGAATTGAATAAAGAACTACGTAGTAATTACTACCCGGACACCGGGGCTTCCGAGGTACCAATGTCACGCAGCGGGACACTACGCAGCAACATGAACCCTATGCAAAGGGTGGAAAGTCAAGGGCCTAGACTTGGTGACCCACATCTACATCCAACTCAGTCAGCCAACGAAACAAACCACGAGGCCCCCCAGGTCTACACTCCGGACCCCCGGGACTCGATAACGCAAGCGGACCTGCTCTGTACACCGAGCGCGCAAGTCGAGCGAGAGGAGAGGTTGTCGCTCCCTTCATGCACAAGCAGCCCCGCGAGGGATACCCAAGAGGTCCAGCTAGCTCGGCCACAGCGCATGTCTCGTGGATACGCTCGAATTGTCTACACGCATACCCAAGGATCGAGTCAAGGGTCAAATAGCAGCATGATGCCTGCAGATGTGGATGTGGAGGCTCACCCTGATGAACACAGGGCCACTAGCTCTGATCTTGCCGGCCGGCTAGAGGAGGGACAAATGCAAATCCACACCACCACCACCGGGACTCCTCGATGCGGTGATACACCATGTTGATCTTCCTGTATATGAGCTTACCATCGAGCCCAATGGAATCGCAGCGCAAGGGGGGGATTGTGCTGTATATCACGCATACTCGTGGATGAAATAATAAGCAGGCGATGAGCTTTTCTTTGGAGCGAGCGGCCTAGCACTTGTTGCCTTTCCCAGCGACGATGAATCAAGAGCCTCGGACAGCCATTCTCTTCTGGTTTGCGATATCATGGAAGACCGTAATCAGCCGTTGCTGACGTGACATCAGCGGTCAAGTCCGTCAACCACGGCAGTTAATAACGGATGTCTTATCTCAACCCCGCGATCTCGATGGTGTCTTGCAACATGACGAGCGTACAGTGATGCCAAAAAGAAGGGGGGAGGGACGGCACAGCAATAGAACGATCCAGAGCGTTCAGATATGAAGTGGCTGGCTCAACTGAGACAAGTTCCGGAATTTCTTTCCATCGTCTGCACAATGACATCAGATGAAGCACCGTCGAATCAAGATGGTTAGACCCTGTCATGCAGGTCAACGAGCCCCGCTGTATGAGCAGCCAATGGCTGCACAAAGATCGACGACTGTGATGACGGCCTGTTGCCGAAAGCTTGAAAGCTTGCTTGACAGCGCAGAGAGGTCCATGAGGTCAAGCAAATTCTCCTAGAGAGGGCCTGTCACGACTCACCAAGCCGTAGTCGAGACCATCAACCGCTTTCAGCCATTCCGTTCAAGGGGTTCCCACTACCCTTTCTTACCACTACTAATTTCTACCTAAAACGTCTTCCCTTTGATCATTCTCATTTACACGTGTAGACCATTCCTGTTCTCTTTCGTCTATCACTTTTTTTTTTTTGGCCTTAGTCATTTGCACCTCTATCCCTTGATAGTCCCCCGTTCGATCTACGATCTAATTACCATGATGCCCAGGCCGTTAGCTCGGTTCGACGTATCCCCTGATCGATCCACCCACTCTCACTCTCGATCTGCTGACCATCATGGCCACAACCGCAGCAGTCGCCATGGAAGCCGCCACAGCAGCCCGGTGAGAGTTAGTCATAGAGACAGCCAGGTTTCGCTGAACGGTGGTCGGGCGTCCAGACGACAGAGCCGAGAGCCGGACTCTTATTTTGCTCCACGTGGTAGCGGAAGCCGCCGTTCACCCTCCCTGTCATCTTCATCCTCTTCGTCTGATGAAGATGGCCACGGGAAGCACACACACCGAGCCCGGTCGTCAAGATCCGGCAGGGATCATGCGACCAGTTCGAGACGTCATACCCGACCTGAACACCTCGTCGCTGTCTCGCCCACGCGGTCTCGGTCTCGGTCTCGGTCCGCCAACACGCGCACATCTCATCATCACGCAGCCCCTGAACCGAGGAGCGCCAGCCGCAGCCGGCCATCCCCCGCGTCTCGGGAACCATCTTACTCACACCCCGCCGTTTACGGGCAGGATCGCAAAGACCGGGAGCGGGCACGAGAGCGCGATGCCCAAGAACGAAAGCTCTTTCGCAAATACTACCCGCCGTCGGCGAGCCGCACCCCCGGTACCACTGCGACGCATCGCGTGAGGAAAAAGGAGCATGTCAGCAGCAGCGGGAGGCGTCCATCCCACCAAACTCGTCCTCAACAACGCCGCCGTCACCATTCATCATCCTCGTCGTCATCAGAAGCCTCCACCACGGCGTCTAGCCCTGGCGAAGGAGGGCCCCGACATGGTACCGATCTGTGGATGGGGGCCGCGCGCATCGCAATGGAGGCAGGGGCCATGGCAGCGCTCAAACTGCGTGATGACGACGGTCCCTGGGTTGGAGCGAAGGGAACCAAGGTCGTGGCGGCGGCGTTGAGCGCAGCAGCTGTCGATACTTTTATGGAACAAAAGCACCCCGACAGGAAGGGCGGGATCAGACATACCGTCATGAGACAGGCTACTCCTATGCTGTTGAGTCTCGCGCTGAGACCGGCCGCGAACGCGACGAGTAAGAGGATGAAGGGGAAGAGCTTTAGGGCGCATCGGAAGTAGATGGAGTGGATGATGGCTGATGAACTTATTTTTCTTCCACTTCCGCTTTACGTTTGTGCGATTACCTTTTTCTTTCCTCTTCCCTCCTTTTCTTTTCTTTTCTATTATTACACGTTTGTGCGACTACTGAAGTTATTTTTCTCGGTTTATTCCTTTTCCGTGTTTGACTGGCATCTCGGGAGGGAATACACGAATGCAATTAACGATTTGGAGTTTGCGGCTCTTTTTTCATCATGGGTGGAGGTCAAGAGAAAACGGAAAGACGAGATGGTCGATATTATAGCATACGATATATATGAGAAGCTGCATCAATAAGTTACGAAAATTACCAGGCATATCATTTATATTTTCTATTTTTCCGTCTCTGTGGTTTCCTCTTCCTTATCCTCGCCTCTTCACGATCAGGGCTTTTTTATTTTCTCGTCGGTGAAGAGGACATAAAAATGCCGACCCCTTTTTTGCATCGACGTACCGTGCCTTGCTTGAGAACGACCAATTTCAAACTGGGCCACACCACTTCTTCAATTCCAAACAAGGATAAAATATAGAAACCTACCAGATAAAGAACTCAAATACGAGGGCCTTGTTGTGAACAGTAAAGGCGGAACGCGGAGCGGGACGGTCCGCTTGGGGACTTTGCTTTGACAGATTGCTTGGCTGGACTGCTGGGTGACAACTATAAATACCATAAACAAGCCTGAACCAAGACCTAGGCAGCTGCGGACCTCGCGAGGATCGTGGGGGAAACTGGATACCTAGGTAGGTAGTATCTTGCAGTCCGGACTTTTGTTCTTACTTTTTTGTTTTGTTTGATTGGTGTTTCGAGAATAACTACGTGGTCAACTCAGTACCGTAGACTTTGTAGAATAGGTCGTTGGTTGGCTGGTTTATTTACAAGTAATACATAGAGAGGTATAGGATATAAGGCGGGAACTTTGAGTCAGGTCGGTGCACATCACAAATCAGTGTATGATTTCGATTACAATAATAGAACTAGTGGGATCCATTGGAGATCTTGATTTGACTGAAACCAGCCAACTACCTAGCTTAGCAAAAAGCGCACGTTTACTTATTAATCGCAGGCTTGTGCAGCCATGACTGGGTCCTCTCATTTTTAGCACCTTGAAACCAGTCCAATGTTTGACAAATGGGAAAACTGTCAAGTTTGCTCAGGAAATTAGTCCTGGCAAACTTCGAACAGTAGTCATGCATGTGTCAACCGTCGGTGCCAAATATGAGTCGGTTAGCCATGAGCGACAACTGTCTCACATTGGCCGATTAACCAAAGTTGCACCGGACATGGCACACGACCGCTGTAATGGTGCTTGTTTTATTTTTACTAGCCTCTGTCGGACAAGTCTTGCTTGACAGAAATGAAATGACTGGAGGCGATGTTAAAGGGGGCCCCTGGCGATGGTGAAAACGATCAAGGCCGTTTTGTTAAGACCAAAGTTATTTTGGACGTTGGACTCTGCCTGGTGCTGGGGCGGCTGTTGGTAGTGATGGTATCGCTGCAGACTCCGGTCCGGACGTGGGCTGACCGGCTTTATTTTCCAGCGCCGGACTGTCTCCAAACCGGACCCCGAGGAGATTGATTACCTAGGTAAGCTCGGACCCCGAGATACCCACTGTAGATACAGCTATTACTAACATGCCAACTGCCACCTACCTATACTCTCGCCATCAGCTGTTAATCCATTGAGAAAATTGTCTCCAACTTTGCGGGTAGTCGTGTCGAAAAGCCATTTTTGAAACCAATAAATCCGACGGGCAAAAAGAGACAAAGCAGAACGCAATTATGAGGGTCCTCGGGCTTCACGGCCACGGCACGAGTGCCCAAATCTTCAAGTCGCAAACCGGTCCGTATCGCCCTGACCAAAAATAAACACTGTGAGTATGTATAGTGGCTAACTTGGCGCGGGCACAGTGGCTTTCCGGGCAAAACTCGACCCATCGTATTCGTTTGACTTTGTCGACGCCCCGTTTGACAGTGCACCGGCGCCGGGGATCAATGTGCTTTTTGAGTCTGGCCACTACACATGGTGGCCGAAGCCGACGGTCAACTGCATCAAGGGCACACACAAATGGCTGATCGACTACATTGACGAGCACGGGCCGTACGACGCCGTCATCTGCTTCTCCCAGGGGTGCTCGCTCGTGGGCAGCTTCCTGCTGTACCACTACGCCGAGAATCCCGAAGAAGAACTGCCGTTCAAGGCGGCCATCTTCATCTGCGGCGGGGTCCCGCTGCCGGTGCTGGAGGACCTAGGGGTGCCCGTGTCGCAGAGGGCGCACGACGTCAACACGCAGACGGGGGCGCTGCTCCAACAGAAGGCGGGACAGCTGACGGAGCTGGCAGCGAACCTGGACAGGATCAAGCCGGGCATGGGCTTGTGGAACGACACATCGGGGTTGCTGCACGACCCGAAAGTGATGCCGCACGAATCCGATGTCTTCGGACTCGACTTCACCAAGATACCGCAAGACATGCGGATCCAGATCCCGACGGTCCACATCTACGGCGCAAAGGACCCCCGATGGCCGTCTAGCGTCCAGCTGGCACACTTTTGCGACAACCGGAAAATGTACGACCACGGGGGCGGCCACGACATACCGCGGTCGACCGATGTGTCCAAGAAAATCGTCGCCCTGCTCGAGCAGCTCAAGGGAGAAATCTAGGCAGGCGATTTGGGAGAGGCGATGATAGCTGCACAGCCCAGCATTGCGTGGGTGCCTGGGAGTTAATATATGGAGCGGCCCGTCCTCTTTTGATGATCCATAATGATCGACAAAGTGCTGGGTGCCATTGACCTCAAGGCAGAGGAGCGGTCTCGTGACTTATGCGATGGAGGATTCATGATAGCCGACTGAAAAGTGCGATATCGAAGTCCGACGCAGGCGTTTTGATTGGCGCAGGGGAGCTATCGGCAGGTGCCGCGTAGCATTGCTGCGGCGAGAGAGTCTGGGCTTTACTTTAATAGAGAGTAGGATTTAGAAGACATGGAGAAACAAACGATGGAAGAATTCAGAAGGCTACGGGTTACAAAATGCCCCTGTAAGGACTGGGTTCACAGACCCCATCACAAAAGACTGACCAATCAGTGCTGTTAGTCTCTCGGACTTGCCCCACATGTTTGATGCCTTAGCTTGAGGAACTTTGACCTTTAGCTTGGAACTCTGTTTGCATAGGGCTGATTTCCAGAATCCAAAGACGCCCAAAACTGCGGCGCAGTTCATCTCCACCAATCCTTCCTGATGGCAGGCACATCGGATCCATGGATTCGTCACAATCCGTCCAAGGGGTATCTCTTCATTATGACCTGTACATATACTAGGTCGAGTTGAAGGGACGCAAGATGGAGTTTCCAACGATATGCTCCTCTGGGTCGACCAGCTTCGGACTCGCTCCACTTCACCTTTCCCCCCCTGATATCGAAAATAGCCAACATCGAGTATCAGTATCATGGCGAGGAAGGGAACACAGAAAGTCAAGACTGGATGTTATACATGCAAGTGAGTTATCTCCAGATCTACAGGGTTACGCTATGAGCTAATGGTATCTGCCAGACACCGAAAGGTCAAGTGTGATGAGACGAAACCACAATGTCGTCGTTGTTCTAGTCACGGCCGAATATGCGGTGGCTACCCTGTACACCTTGTCGGAGCCTATTCATGGGCCGAGCTGCTTTCCAAGCAGGTCATCCCCGTCGTCACCGATCGACGTACCACGCAGGAGGGGCGTGCTCTTGAATTCTACCGCCGCGTTGTAGCGCCCGTCTTCTCGGGCTACTCGGACGACGCCTTCTGGTCACATCTCGTGACAACAGCCAGCTATCAGGAGCCCGCCGTACGCCATGCCGTTATCGCCATCAGCACTTTCTACGAACAAATGATGGGCGAGCAAGCCCAGCACGCACATCTCTTCGACTCGCCCAAGCGACGCTTCGCCATCGGCCACTACAACCGTGCTATGCAGCAGCTGGCCAAGACGGATGACGAGGGCGTGGTGCTTTTCGTTTGCGTTCTGTTTGTGTGCATCGAAATCCTCCAGGAAAACAAGGATGCAGCTATTGATCATGTTCGACATGGGGTCGTCATCTTCAATAACTCCAAGGCCTCGAGCTCTCTCTGGGCGCGAAATCAGCTCCTGCCCATGTTCGTTCGCCTGAGCATCTTCCCTTTCTTCTTTGGCGGTACGGTCGATACCTTTCCTGGAATTGCCGACCTCGATACCGACTTGCTCGGTGCTCACACCCCTCTGGACGCGAGCCGCTTCCGCCTCGACCTGCTGGTAGCTCGATGTGTGCGCTTCGTTCGATCTGTCGATCCCTACCGCGAATGGCCGTTGAGTAATCAACCCATCTCAGAAGCACTACGGACAGAGCAACAGACCCTTAACTTGAAGCTTGACGAGTGGTTGCACAGCTTTGCGAGTATCCGGACGATAAGCCCTCCCCCGAATCCCGATGCCGAAGGGCTGTACTTGATGATGCAGATGAAAGGGCTTGTTGGCAAGATATGGGTCTCGACGTGCGCCGAAAAAAACGAAATGGCCTACGACCGGCATCTTGCACTCTTTCAAGAGATTGTAGCCATGGCCGGTCTGGCCGTAACGTCAGAAAGGTATCGCACCATCAACATCGACAAGTCTGGCCCGAGCTTGAAGCCCAAGTTTATCTTTGAAATGGGCTATCTGCCTATCCTCTACTTTGTGGTCATCAAGTGTCGCGACTTGCCAACCCGGCTTGCCGCCCTCGAATATATGACGGCCTTGTCCTTCAACCGAGAATGTCTTTGGGACTCGGTGCTGATGTTTTCGATTGCCTGGCGAATAATCGAGCTGGAGCACTGTGTGGATCGCCGCACATTCGAGCTGCACAACAGTTATCTCCACCAAGCAGAATACACCCCAGGAGCGGTGCTCCTTCCTCGAGATGAGATGCGTATCAGGGATTCCAAGTCGGTTCGAGATGCAGAATTTCGGAAGAATAGATATTTACAGAGTGTACCTCACTGCAAGGTAACATTTCTTGTATGGGGGCTAGGAGGGCAGTCATCAATGATAGATGAATGGGTTGAGATTCGGCCACCTATTCTCTGGGAACAGGACGTTGATATTACCGCATATAAGTCCTCTCCCGGGAGAAATGAGATTGTTCACGACTCCAGTTTACTCTGGAATTTGGATTAATGAAGGCTTCCTGGTTTTGGTGAACCAAGGATTCTACAGTACATAAGTATATTTCAGTCTACCACTTTTGGATGCCTCTGGTAGGTTGTCGAATCTTGACCAGTTCGAGATGTTCATATCAAACAATAAGAAAGAAACCCTTCAACTTTACCTCGCGCTTTCGCTTTTAACTGAGGTTGTCTAATCCTCCCCCAAAGACGATAAGAGAAAGGAGCCAAAAAAACAAACAATGAAAAGGCTCCAGCATCGGTAACATGTAGATCTTATCGGAGCACTTGAGGCGGCGGTGGCCGTGTGCCGAAGACCGAGCTAGCCTCGGCGAACCGCTATCGGGCGGAAACGCGCCATCGCTGGCTGGCTGGAGGCAAGCTCCGTCGGCATCGTCCGACACGCTAGGCTGAAGTTGGCGACTTTGCGCTGCTTGGCCCCCAATGGCCCCCCCCCCCCCCCCCCCCAACTTCGAGATAAGGAGGCGTTCTGACCAAAGGATATATTTGCCTCCAAGTCCCAAACATGCCAAATGAAACATCAACAACCATCAACGCAACCTCTTCAGTCTCAACAACTCCTCTGCTAATCAACGATCACTCCAATAAATAACCCAAAACCTTGGCCCCTCAGTCAGCTGAAAACTATTACAATGTCTGCCCCTGTTGTCCAACCACTCGCCGTGCCCGAAGGCTCTTCCATCAACTTTGGAGCAACCGTCTCTGGGATTGATATCGAGAACCTGACCGGTAAGTCTGCACCGAATATTTGTGAAGTGAGAATATGAGCAAAGTCCACTGGAAGGATGATACTGTGACATAAAACATGGGAGAATACCCGTTAAATCGGTAACCTCCTCGTGTAAGTTTTATCCCCCCCCCCCCCCGTCTTGACTCACCAACAAACTTTCAAGACTAACAACCTTGGTCCTTCATCCAGACGCCGATTTCGACGTGATCCGCAACGCTCTGTTCACGCACCAAGTGGTCGTGTTCAAGAACCAATCGCACGTCTCCCCCAAGGCGCAGTTCGAGCTCACCCAGCGGTTCGACCCGGCCGCGACCTCGTACGGCCACGGCAAGACCCTCGACGCCAAGCGCTCCATCCTGCACCCGGACCTCAAGACCATCCCGCACCAGCCCCAAGTCCAAGTCATCGGCAACGGCTTTGTCCCCGAGTACGAGCGCCTCACCAACATCACCCTCAAGCACCCGCATCATCGCACTTTCCACGCGACGGCGATCCCCGACGCCGAAGACCTGGATTTCACCCGCTTTTACCGCTGGCACATCGACGCGGCGCTGTACGGCCTGGCCCCACCCATCGCCACGACCCTCCTTGCCGTCAAAGTCCCCGGCGGGCGCTCCCAGATCTGCCGTTATGACGACGGCACGGGAGACGAGCTCGCCGTCCCGCTCGGCACCACCGCCTTTGTCTCCGGGTACGCCATGTACGATGCCCTCTCTGCCGCCGACCAGGCCTTTGCGCGCACCACCCGCGTCGAGTACGCGCCCCACCCGTACATCTGGATGAGCGGCGCCAAGTCTCGGTCTGACGGGCTCGGCATGGTCTCCGAGGGCAAAGAGACCCCCCTCGACCAGCTCCCCGAGATCGACGCCGACAAGATCCAGATCCTGCCCATGTGCTGGCGCAATCCTGCCACCGGCAAGCTCGCCATCCAGGTCCACCCGTCGGCCGTGCGCAAGCTGCATTTGGCTGATGGAACTGTCGTGGAAGATCTGGCCGAGGTCAGGGAGATTGTCCACCGCCTGCAGAGGCCCGGCATCGCTCCTGGCCTGGTGTACGCGCACGACTGGACCGAGGGTGATCTTGTGCTTTTCCATAACCGTGGCGTGCTGCATACCGTCGTGGGCGCGTTTGCCCCCGAGGAGGTGCGCCTGTTCCGCCAGTGCAATGTCGCTGCAAGTACCTTTCCCGAAGGGCCTGCTGCCGAAGCGGCTGTGACTGCTTGAGGAAATAGTCTCTCGGCTTTGGTTTCGACTTAGATATTTCTTTTCTTTCTGTTATCTGTACTGGCGTTTGGCTTTTTTTTGGGGGGTTTGGGGGGTTGGGGGGTTTTTTTTGTTGACTTTTTAGATTGTTTACTTCTTTTTACTCAGTTGTTATAAAGCGATCATGAATTTATATTCAATCTCTGGACAACCTGGGAATAAAATTTGATCTTGAGAAAGAAATTTTTATGTTTTTTAGCTCACAAATCACACCTGAATACGACCTTGCCGGCAAATTATTAAGATGCAACGGTCTTCAAGGTGTCAAACCGAACTTCACTTATATACCAAGGTACCTAAGATTCAGGAGGCTGTGTTGACATTCTAATCCCGAGGACGACGGCACACACATATATTCTCTCTCGACTCGATTTTCTTTTACTGAAATATAAATTGCCCATTCGGTTGTAGATAGTTACCGGAATACCTACAAATGAGATTCATGTTCTTGGACGTGTCAAACCCAACTCTACCTACTTAGTACCACATTCACAGGATATATGTCGACATTTGGTTCGTTCCAAACACGATGATTTAGGTCTTGCCATGGGTGAATTTTATCTTTAAGCAATAGGCAATGCAAAAAAGAATTCAACTATCTAGGTGTATTCCGTTCATTATTGACCATCGCGAAAGGGTAACCGCTAAAATTACCCCTAGTGGCTTCAGTTGTTTGTTGTCCGTACAGTTCATAATGACATGCATTATCTCATTACTAAACCGTTTCCTGCTCCCCCCATGCCGGATGACGTGCCCATGATGACAGAGCTCATCAGGTATCTATATCTCTAAAAGACAACAAAGCACCAAAAAGTTTTTTTTTAAAAAAAAGAATAAAAAAAAGAATCCTGCCTGCCCATGCCCCTCACATTTCCTGAAATAGAAACGAGTTCAATATATCTCCTTTGCCTCATTTCGCATAACGACAAAAAGTTACTGGTATTTTTTGTTCTCATTTCGATTTCCCTGTCTGAAAAAGAAAAATGCTGATGCAACCCAACCAACTTATATCCAGCTCTTTCATAATCTCACACATGCAGCCACTTAGAGCTCATACGATTTTGGGTCCGTGAAAATGAGGTGAGGCTTCCTTTTGGCGACATCTAATATCGTCTCGGCAAAGACCCCGTTCGCCCAGGCAAACCAGCTCCCTGAAATTGTCAGTCATTGAGCTCTTCACTATCTGGCAGTTTCAATGTGCTCAAGACTTACGGGTATACGAGCTAACCCAATCCACGTCAATACTCTCGTGGATCAGGCCGAGTCTGCTCACGCTGAGGACGAAACTCAGACATTCCATAATCTCATCGTCGTTATCCGAGGTCTGCGCCTGCACTAGTAGACTCATTGGCCACGCGTTCTGCAGACCAATATGCGGTCCTGTTGCAGTCAGTCAGTCTGCCAGTAGTTTGGGGGGGGGGGCACGCTAGTACTAATACATACCGCCGATACCCCTAAATTGTTTTCCCTGGAGGTAATAGGGGTTGCTAGCCTTCTCCAAAAGCATTTTCCTCGTGTTCTGATATGTCTCGTCGTCGGCTGACACAAAGCCCATGAGCGGGAGCGCAAGCAAGCTGGGATAGTTTGCGTCATCCATCAGGAGCGAGCTGCCATAGCCATCCACCTCATAGGCGAAGACTTCTCCATATTTGCGATGGCTGACAACGCCATGCTCCCATATTCCCTTTGTAATCCTTTTGCCCCAATCCTCGAGTGTGTCAGCTAGCACCGAATCTGCCTTGTCGCGCGTTGATTTCAACACAGCGGCAGTCCGCTTCAGTTCCACGGCCATCATGGCGTTCGCGGGGATAAAGAAGCCAAAGATGGTGGCGTCGTCGCTCGGACGAAAGGCAGATCGGATGAGATTAGTCCCGTTGTTCAGTGGGTTGCCGACGCCCATCAGATTCAAAGTCTCGGTGCCCGTGTTGGTATTCCGCTGAAAGGTGTACTCGTTGCGGCGGTACTTACCCGTCACAGCGTCGAACGTACTCCGGCTCTGCTTCTCTAGTACGTGGATTACATTGTCTATCGCCCGGTACCACCGCGGCCCCATATACTTGGTGCTCCCCGTGTGCTTATGGAATTCGTTTGCCAGTGCCAGAAAGTGTGCTAGCGAGTCAAGCTCGTATTTGCATTCGAACACGATAGACGGCTCGTATGCTGGGTGAACGGCGTCGTCCTGCCCGTTCGCACTGACAGGGAGGTTTGAAATGGGGGGTGGCTGGAAGGCGTTGCAGTAGGGCGACTCTACGACATATTCGCTCTGCGTGTTGATGGCGCCCAGGATCAGATTGAAGATGCGCTCATCTTTTTTAGCAAGCGGTTGGTACGGTCTGAGTTGGTTGGTGCTGTCCCGCAGCCACTCGGCCAAAATGTCGCCGGTAATGATGAAAGACTGCGGGCCTTCCCACTCTCCATCCTCAACAAACTCGTAGCCATTCCTGTGGCTCCCCTTCTTTTTCCCTTTGCCACTGTCCTTCCCGTCTGTATGAAACTTGACCGTCGTGTCTGTCGTAGAAGGGAAGGTGTTCTCGAACAAGCGCGCGAGGTCGGGGTCCTTCATGCGCGAGGTGATGTCGGTGATCACCTTCTCAATGGTATCGGAACGGAAGGTCCGACAGCGTGGATCAGGCCGCTGGTAGGGAAGGGCAAGGGGACCTTCGCTCGGAGGGCGGCTTCGCCCAGTCAGCTAGTTCTTCTCGATTTTGTTCGCGAGCGTGAGAGAGCCAAGGCACTCACTGGTGATACGTGGCGTAGAGGGCATAGTCGGGACATGCCGAGTGATCGAACCGTGCCAATGGTTCTTGATCCATGTCCCAACTTGGCCCTGCTGCTGCCAGCGCCGACAGGAGCGGCAAAAAAAGGGGAAGCGAGCGCATCGCGACTGGGTTGCACACAGCCGTGCTGAAGAGAGCCTCAAGCCCAATTCGAAAACACCATGAGCAGCATTCTGAGAAACAAGCTTCAACTCGGTGGTGCAAGTTGCTCGATGTGTTGAGGCCAGTGGCAAGAGCTGGGGAAAGATGCCACTAAGCTCCACGCTGTGCTAAACGCGCTAAGCATGCGGGGAATATTCCTCCTTGCAGAACAACGTTAGTCCTCCTTTTTAAGAATACCCCACTACGTACCTACATACTCTCTACCTTGGATATATAAGTCGAGCATTCCTGACCCTTATCCAACGTAAAAGAGACATACATAGGATGTGGGGAACTTTCCATACGAAATTGGTTTGTTTTCGGGAATGGAGCGTTCCCACCAACGCCCGAGAAATGGAAGACAAAATCGACTAGGTAAGTACGTATGAGGGGGAGGGACGGAGGAGTTGAGGATAAGAAATATAAGAGGTTCCTCGTCGTTATCGTGGCGCAAGTCGCAAATAACCCTATTCAGATGGCAGATGCTTCATGGAAACAAGATAACAACAACTTAATCCTAGGCCCTCTGTCATCTATGAAACAATTACAACCTTGACCCGCTAAAAAACAACATTACGCCAAGTCAGAATATATCGCTCCGGAAAAACAACCACGTTTATGCCGACAACGTCACAGCACCACCCTTTACCATTGAAATTATTATCAAACCTTCCCAGGGGGATGAAAAGAGAAAGAAAAGCCATCATCCCTTTTACTTCTCGGAAGGGAGCCAGCCCGTTTGCTGATAGTTGCACCCACTAATCCCAACAAGCTCCCCAACATCCCCTGGCTGAGACTTCGGAGACAACCCTCCGCTCAGGAGAGAGCTTAATAATCCGTGTCAATATCCATTTCGACGGGGTAAGCGCCAGGAGGAGCTGGCTGGGCCATTGTCCATTGGTCACCTCTCGGTGTGGATTCAACGTTGACTACCATGGCGCCCTGGGCCCGTCGAGCTACCGGTTCTATCGGTATGAGTCTCTGGTTTGGACGGTCTCTGGCCGGTTTGTTTTTTTGCATCTCTTGCGGGTTGTCGACGAGTGGGGGCCTGCCCAAATCGTTGGAGGAATCCCAGTCGCCGCTGCGCCGGAGCCGCCGGAGCCATCCGTATCGCCGGCGCAAGGACAGGCCGAGTTGGCGCTGCCCTGATGTTTGGCTGTGGAGGGCTAACCAAGGGCAAAGATATGGAGGGTATAGGTGGGATGTCTTGTCGCCGGGTAGATAGGCCTTGGCCATCGTAGAGCTTGACGAGCATCTGAGCCGCGGAAGCCCGTTGGCTGGGATCTTCCCGCGCCATTTCTGCGATTTTCGACAAGTTGCCTTCAGCTGACCGGGAGACCATTGGCCAGATCTGTTCGAAATAGGTAGGCGTGGCCGACCGGAAGCTACACGAATCCAGAACCCACATTAAGGTGACGAAAAGAGACCAAACGTCGACCTTGTGTGTTTGCTCGCCCCTTGCCAATGCCCTTCGAAACTCTGGGGCCATGAAGAGCGGAGTGCCAGCATATGTCTCGGTAACATTTTGGCGGTTGGAGACCCAAAAGTCCCCAAGCCGGAATGAACAGGAACCCTGACCTGTGTTGGGTGACTTCTCTAACATATACAATATGTTCTCTGGCTTCACGTCTCGATGGATGATTCCCTTCGCTGCAAGGAAATCGAGCGCCTCGAGCATGTGCTTCAAGACGAGCGACCCAATGCCCCTGGCATTGTTGAGGTGCTCCTTTTCGACGGGTGACTCCAAAGACCCGTCCATTAGGCCCATGAAAATTTCGACCCGACCGCTTTGCCAATCGCCCTGTGATAGGATGTAATTCGACAATGCGTCTCTGTCCTCCGGACATGGGGTTAGCAGGCGCTAAATTTAACATTACAAAACGAGGTTGTAGACGACATTGCTCACATATCTGCTCTCGGAAAGAATCTCTACCTCCCGCTTGAGTTTTCTCCATTCCCCTGGGGATCTTCGCGCATCGGGTCTCAACTTCTTGACGGCCATAAGCCTGCCCGAGTCGAGGTCGATACCTTTATAGACGCCACCGAAAGCCCCGGATCCGAGTGGGCCCATTTCTTCCCACCTCATCTCCAACCTGGCAGGGCCGCCTGTATGGCATCTCGTCTTCATTTCTGAGGGAAGGACGGTATCGATTGGATCTTCTTCGACTGTACGAGCTCTGCGATCGGACTCTATTGTTGGTAATGACATGAATTTCTGCTTGCCCACCGTCGTAGCATCGAGAATAGTATTCTTGCAATGCCAACAAATGTCAAACATAATGAGCTCCCGTTTGGCGCCACCCAGTCCAATCCTAGTGTTGACACCAGGTAGAAGAACGACTCTCCGAAGGCGACCAAACTAGAATGGGGTATGCTTATCGCCATTGCCATAAACTTGAGAAAGGCCCTGCCTTGACTCATCATGGAAAATGACGATGCCAGTGTCCAGGAGCTCGAAAGAGCATTGCCGGTTCGATATGCTGGCTGGCGGCAAGTATATGTCTACATGAACTCCGCGTCCTAATATTGCAAGAAAGGTACGGCCGGCCGTCTGCGACTTGACGTGCCCGATATCAAGAGCTGCTGCGCCGTCTTTCCACGAGACAAAATGCTTGTTGAGTTTATGGTTGACGACTTCCGCGGCTTTGGGGTTGATGGGCCAGGGAGAGAATAGTGCCTTCGAGGTCGGTTGCGTTGGAGCCGCCATTTCCGCCATTTGAAGGTGTGAGGCTGGTGAGCTGGCGAGTCGTGAAGTTGCGAGTACAGGTTTGAAGAGATGAACGGGTATTGGATACGAAGCATGGGACAAAAACAGACAAACCATATGTCCTAAACAGCAGAACTACGGAGAGAGGCTGTATAATACATAATAGGGGACAGTGAGGCACCCCACGGAACGGTCTCGGCCCCCTCGAGCCTCGAGGTTCGAGGTTCGAGGTTCGAGGCTCGAGGGGGGGGGGGAAGGGTGGCACATCGACGAATCAAGTCCCAAGACGCGCGCGCCGACGAAAGCAACAAAAACCACTCTGTCGGGCACCAGTCAGACAGGACATAGGTTGACGAAACACGACCAACTGCAACAATGTGGGAGGCCCGGCCCAAGTTGCACTGTGCATATGTCGATTCGCGCCATCTGCTCTCCTGTGAGTGAGCGGCTATCTTGGGGGTTGGTTTGCGGCTTGGAATCGAGAACGGCACACCACCCACCGCAAACCAAGACCATGGAAGGAACAACCTAAGTGAAGGCTACCAAAGGCATGTGCAACTTTGAAGTTGAGCGAAGTCCTGCTCAAACTCGTCAACGATCCTCAGCGACTTGAGAAGGAAAGACAGCGATACAACAGATCGCCAAGAGTGTACAGGTCGCCAGTCCCGACTCTGCCCCCGAGCCCCACCCCGCCGAGTGATGTTCGGAGAGAGCGAGCTCTTAGCCAGCTGAGATTCCAACTTAAGATGTCACATTCCAGGTCCATCCCCGAAGCTCAACTTCTAGCAGAGAGGGACGCCGAATGCAAGCGACTCGAATTTGCCCATAGGAAAGGGCTTTGCCATGCGCCCCCTGAAACGAGGTACGACCAAGCCGACACCCAGGTGAGGAGGAATTGGATAAAACAAGGAATCTGGGAGGAGGAGTGGGATGGCAAGAAGTATATTGGAGAGTACCTCTGGATGCACGAACAACCCTCGGACCCTGATGACGATACCGAATCTGCTACGACGGACGACGAGCAGCTACGACAATGCGCCGTGGGAAAGCGCGAGCGCGATGCATCGCGTCCGTTTTCCCGGTTTATATACCAGGTGTCGAAGGAGAGAGAGTGGATTCAAAAACTATCCAGCATCCAGGAAGCAGATGACGAACCCATCAGCAGAGGACCAAACTCGCCCGACATCAACACTAGGGCCTACAACAAAGCGAAAAATGATTGGAAGGAAAGAGGATTATGGATAGACAAATGGGGCGTGCTGCCCGGGATGGCATGGAAGCATGAACAACCTCTTGAGGAGTATCTTGAGGAAAGTATGGCCAATGTTTCTGAAGAGGATATTGTCTCTGCCGAAACAGCCCTCTAACGAGACAAGACTGAGATCGATGACGAAAATATTGCTGCTGCGTTCAGTGAAGGCAAACTGGAGAGATTCAGAAGTTTTTCGCCCATCGATCCTCCAGTCGACAACGGATTGCCCGACGAACATCCTCGCTCCCCAAGCCTGTCGGCTCAAGATGCTCCCTTCGAATGGCCCAAAAGAATCCCCATTAGCGGTGAGATTGACATATTTGGAAGTTTTTCGCCTGGGCTTCCTCTGGACCTCGAGGCATATGGCAAATACATGTTCCCAGATTCTCCTGCAGAACTCCAAAACGGTGACGCCGACCAAGCTACATTAACAACGAGTAATCCACGACGGCGCAGCAGACAGGACGACGCCATCGACACCCCGACAAAAAGACAAAGGCGGAGTGCGCAAGAACCACCAGCAGCTGTCCCCAGTCCAGCCACCCAAGATATCCAAAGCCAAGAGTTCCAAGACCAACGGATCTGGACCGAGACGCCGGGGTCGACCAAAGGCCTCTGAACAACCGCCTCCCGAGCCGGTGTCGGCTTTGCCCGTCCATGAAGTTTCCACGCCCTCGCCGCGGAGGAGAAGCCGACGACTACAAAAAGTCGAGGCGGGTCCGCCCCTTGCCGATGACGCACTTCTGAAGGGCACAACCCGGCCAACGAGGCGGGGCGCCAAGGCTCGGGCTGGGAAGCCGGTCCCAGAAAAGACAGCGAAACCCCACGGGGTAGTCGAACGCCGGGACCGTAGATAGAGCAAGCGGGCTCTTTCTGTGTTTTAAGGGCACTCAGCCGGTCACTGGGTAGGAGTTGTTTTGTTTTACATGCTGGCTGGCCCAATAAGCGTGGCGCTGGGCGTTTCGGTTTGTTTGTTATTTTATGCTGTGCATTATCCGTCGCAGAGCGTCTTCTTCTTCCCCCTCATCCATCAATCTTTGAGCTTGGGGATACCCATGCTAAATAAATAAAAAAAAAGGTACTACAGAGATAGCCACTTTGCTTCCACAGGCGCCGATATGACCCATCAATGAGCTGAGCTTCTGGAGTCGGGATTCAGAAGAAGGTCCCGCGCTCTTCCCCTTTTTCCAATACTCTTCTTGGCGGCGAACAATGGGGGAATAGTTTCCCCGCAAGGGATAAATACCCCGTCGAGCCTCCGCATATTCCACGCTGAATGACGGGGAAACAAAACTTCTTTGCGCCAAAGGCTGCCGCTGCGTCTCCTAGGATAGTGGGTCATAAAAAAGGGCTAAGAAAATGCTGGGGAAAGATGTTTCGCTAACTATCACTAGCTAGAGACTCATGTGATGGGGGGGGGGGGGGGGGGGGTTCTCGATTCGCCATTTCACAAGTGGGAAACGTGCAAGCAATGGGGCAGTGGTTTCGTGATGAGTGTTTTAATGCCTCTTCTTTATTTGTTTGGTTTCTCTCTCTCTCACACACACACACACACACACACTCTCTTTTGTCTTGCCTTCTTGTAAATTACAACAAAATTTACATTGATATTTCCAAATCAAAACACTTGCCAACAAAACACAATCATGGCTCAATCCACCCCAGCTGGACCGTATAAGTTGGTGACCATCAACACGGCCCCTGACCGCGCAAAGCGTCTGATTGGGAGAGTTATAGAGGCAGTCAAGGAGGAATATACCATTATTCATGCTGCCAACTCGGCCAGTGAGTTCACCCCTCTTCCATCTCGCTTATAGTCAACTAACATTTTCCGCATCAGCTATCGAAGACGTGCAAAAGACAGTGGAGGACGCACAGCCAGATATTCTGGTAAGTTTCGATACGAAAAGCATATATTCGTCCTCCTCTACCCTTCACTGCAGAAAGACGCGCCCGGCAATCAAAGAAAGATGATTCAAATTGACACACGTATTTGAGCAAAGCGCCAGTACTCCCATCAAGAAATATGTATGAATAGTTACATAAAGCTGACTCTAAGAATTGAAATAAACATAGTTCACAGCATCCATGTGGACCCCTGAAGAGTCTCAGAGAATCATCGCCATTGCCAAGGCTATCGTGCCCAACCTGCGGACCTATTCGCTGCCGCAGGGGCTCCAAGTTGAAAAGGGACCAGATGCTGTAGTTGAGCATATTATTGAGAAACTGCCCGGGCTGCTGGCGTAATTCTATTTGAAACATGTCTCTGTCCAGCGCGGCAGACAAGAGTCAAACAGAAGAAGAGAGAACTAAATCAACTAGAACAGAGAAAGATATAGATATGCTTATAAGTAGATAAATATATATGCCGATTAGTATAGATATATAAGAACATATTATTATATAACGGCAAAAATAAAACAGATTGCCTACAATCAGAATTGAACTGATGACCTTATCATTGACCTAATTGTAATGGATGTTTGGATCCAGAACTACTAGTGATACGCTCTACCCCTGAGCTATGTGGGCTATTGTGGAGATTTTCTTCTTTTTTTCTTTTTTTCTTTTTTACTTCGATGGATTCTCGTTGCAGGTTCTTTGTTGATATGGGTGGGCTCCATCATCCGTATTGACTATGCGGGACTGCGGTTTATTTCTTTCTTGTTGTGACGAGATGAATTTCTTTGTAGGAATTGCCTTTCGTGATAATATATCACTGTAGTTTAGACTTAGACTCCTGTCTCTAATTGTTGGGGCTCTGAGGACTTTGTTTATCAAACCAAAAGTTTAACAACTATTTAATAACGAGTCAAAAAGGCCAGGAAGATGAATAGTGAAAAAGGAAGAAACCCCCCCCTCATATATGTTATATTGTATACGAGAGTAGTAATAGGCATAATCTATGACAGTATACTTCATGCTTGTTTGGTTTGTTTGTTTTCATTGATTAACTCGCCCTAGCTAGCTAGCTTCCTAGATGCGTTGGCATGTCGAAGATACCCCAGCATGCAAGATAACGGGCAGAGATTTTGTGTTACAAGTTCTAAATAAGCAACACATGTATATCAAAAGCTCATCTACCGTCCCTTTCTCCTAGGATAAGCCAGGGTTGGGCGCGAGCCATCATTACCATAACCCATCGCAAGAATTCCCCCTCTTTATCTCTCGTTCTCCATAACGTTGTACAAGCTACCAATATGCGGCAGGATCTCGACGACGAACTCATCACCGTCGTGCAGCAGCTCCTTGGGGTTTTTGGCGAAACCAACACCGGCGGGGGTGCCGGTGATGATGACGGTGCCCTTGGGCAGAGTAGTGCCCTGAGAGCAGAAGCTGACGACCTCGGCGACAGAGAAGATAAGATCGCTACAAACAAAGTTTATTAGCATTCCCCCCCAACACGTGCTCAAGAGAGGAAAACTCACGTCAAGGGACTATCCTGCAAGACCTTGCCGTTCTTAATACCCCTGAGCTGCAGCTTGCCGACATCCGTGATAACACTGGGCGCCACGAGGGTCGGGCCGAGCGGGCAAGCCCCATCAAAACCCTTGGAGTAGCACCACTGAGTCTGGGCGAACTGGGATGTGCGACTCGAGATATCGTTGCAGGCCGTATAACCCAGCACGTAGTCGAGCGCGTCGGCCTCGGGCACGTTCTTGGCCTCCTTGCCGAGCACGATGGCCAGCTCGGACTCGTAGTCGGCCGAGTCGCTGGCGATGGTGTGCTTGGGGATGATGGTCGGTGCGGGCCACGGGTCTGCGAGGGAGGTAGCCGGCTTGCTGTGGCGGGGTTGTCAGAACGTGTGTGACCCGGGAAGAGAAGGAATATTTTCTTACAGGAACAATGTCGGGATATCGGGAATGGTCATCTTTGCCTCCTCAGCGTGCCTCTTATACTGTAACCCAACCCCCCCAAAGCAAAAAGTCAGTGGCCCAATTCATCTGTCTTCAGGTAGCAAAAACAAGGAAAGACTTGCGTTCAACCCAATGCACCGAATTGTGCCAACCTCAGCCTGAGAAACAGGCGAGAGCACGCGGCCAATGACGGCAATCTGGTCAGTCGGCTCGCCGGCCTCGAGTACGGATGAGCCGCTGAAAACCTTCACTTTGACCTCCTCGCCCTTGCGGACGGCGGCACCAACATCGACGGAGCTGTCGATAGGCTCGCCGATGAGGACCTTGCTGTCATCGCCCTTGGGCGCAAACCGGACGAGGCCTGTGAAATCCGTGTCAGCTTTCTTTCTTCATCTCACTGGGTTACTGAGGGGTCGACCGTTCGGGGTTCTCTCGGGGGAAAAGCCGAAGACGACTGACTAGTCTAGGTACCTAAATCCCACTTACGTTGGAAAGTCATTATTGCTTCTTTGGATGATTCACGAATTCCTTATTCCTCAAAATTTCGACGAAAGAAAGAAAGAAAGAAAGAATAAAAAGCAAACGTTGTTTTGTTCGGCTCAAAGAGAAAGAGAGAGAAAGAGCGAGCTCGGCAGCCAGAAGTTAGCTAAAACTAGGTCAGTAAATAAATCGCCGAGGCGAGAGCCAACAGCAGCAGCTCCAGTATACATAATCACAAGAAGATCCGCAGATCCGCCCGCCCAAACAGCCCAGACAGATCCCAAGTGCAAGTGCCGGCTCATCTTTACCGGCGGACTCCCAAAGGCGGGCGGACCCCCACTGGTGGCACTCCCCGCATCTCGTACCTCGCGACCCCCTTTTAACCCCTCCTCCCCTTTCGCCCCTCCAATGTACCTAATCCCGTCATTATAATGCTCATGGCTGGGGGTTGTTTGTTTTGCCAAGACTACATGTCCCGTCCGTCCTCCATATTAAACCCCTGATACGTTCTCCGAACTCGTCTCCTCCGGGGAAATGGGGTCAAAGAATCTCTCCAAGCAGAAAGGTGAAGATAGACCCCATAGTCCAAACAAAAGCTCAATGGAAATACATATAAGTCGAGCAACATTAAGGTCACCTCGTGGAGTTCAATTCATTGATATTTCCTGTCTGAGTCTATGCCCAACACGGCGTGACACTCCCGTTGGACCGGGGAAACATGCTCTTTCCTGTCATTGTCATGTTTCTGAGGCTCGTACTCCAGTCTTTCCCAAAACCATGCCTCTCCGCGCCTGGGCGCACAGCTTGTTTATGCGGTCAATACATAAAAAAGTCTATCCTGCTCCCAATAGTGCTCCTTCATCAGGCAAGCGTTCAACCCTCGACCCAGGCATAAACATCAATCCCTTTGGACATATTATTTCCAGGCACTAAGTCCCGCCCACGGATCGCCCTGTGGTTGTGGCTGTTGCTGTGCTGATGGCGGCCTCACAGCATTGGGGTTTGCCGAATAGTAGTCTGACGATCCGTAATGAACGGTCTGCTGGGGTCCTAGTGGTGGAGGTCCCGGGGGAGGTGGTGGGGGGACAAATCCAGTAGGGCCCGCAAAGTGGTGTTGTTGTTGTTGCTGCTGTTGCTGATGTTGCTGAGCCGCCGCCGGATTCCCGTATGTACTGAATTGGCCCAGCGGCTGTTGTTGCTGCTGCTGCTGCTGCGAGAAAGTGGTCTGGTTGGGAGGCGGAGAAGCGGGGCCCCGCCTGGACGGGATGTTGAAGCTGCTTTGAGTTGCAGGAGGCGATGCTGGGCCCGGGATGCGGCCAAGGGAGCCTGGGTTATACGCCATGCTATTATTGCTGTACCCGGCTTGGCTCGACTGTGGCATATACGATTGTGGCGCGTTTGCTTGCGTGGGGGGTGGGGAGCTGGGAACCTGATACTGTCCAGCAAAATTCGTCTTGGGGTACATGGGGCCGGAAGTGTTAAAGGTCAGGGGAGTTGGAGTATTGCGCGCCGAGGTTGGCCGTTTTTGCGGCGAAGTTGAAGAACCCATGGACATGCGCTCCATCAGCCCCTTTAACCGCTCCTGTTCAAGGGCGGCCTGGGCAATCTTGTTTTGAGCCCGCTCCTGCTCAATCTGGTTCAGGAGCTGAGCGCCTTCTGAGCGCCGATTGTTGACAAAGGTTTCGACATTCTTCTCCAGACTCTCTACGGTCTCCCTCATCTCCTTGTACCAATTCTTGGCGCTGTGGAGACCGGCTTCCAAGTCCAGGAATTCTTGGTAAGCCCGCTTGTACTTGTTCATCACAGACCCTCTCGTTCTTTGGATGGCCTCGTACTTGCTTTGTTCTGACCGAACCCGCTTATCCTGCAGGAGATTGTTGAATGTTGCCGTCAGTTCCCGCATTAGGGTGGCCTGCTTGTGGCTCGCCTGGACCAGACGGGTTTGGTGAGGCCGGTATTTCTCAAGCTCTGACTGGAAGAGCTGTTGCTCAAAGTTGGTGATAGACTTCTTGTTCAGGATCAAGATTTGCGATATATCATCGTTATGCGCCTGTCGATTGTCAGTTCGATTCTTATATGGCCAGTTCAACGTCAACCTACCTTTTCCTTGAGGTCCTTGAGCACTTGGAGGCGCTCTCTTTTGATGAGGTTCAGCCTCTTAAGAATATCCTCAACCTTTGCAATCTGGTCAACGACGCTTGGCCCAGCGTCGTCAAAGTCGGCGTCTAACAGGTTGGGCTCGCCTCCCGCCGGACTATTGTTATTACTTGATTTGCGGCCCTTGTTCACAGCCTTTTGAAACAAAGCCTCAATTTCTCCGCTTTGTGCGGCGATGCGCATCTCGTCAAACTCGGTCTCATTGGCCCTCAATTTGGTGGCAAGTTGACCATCGCTCCTCGCAGCCGCCTCGAGAGCCTCTCGGTAATTCCGCACATCACTCCGTAGGGTAGTGGTGAGGCGTGAACTCGGCTGCTGCGTCCAGTCTGCGTCATATTTGGACCTCATTTTCTCACAGACGCTCTCCTCCATGTCCAATTGCTTAGTGCTTTTATCCAACACAGCAATTATGGCCTGCTTCTCAGCGTAGAGCGTCTCGAATATCTTGGCGGGGTTTTCGTGGTCGGTAACATCGACACACCACGTCCTAAACTCATCGTCGGGCAAGATCTCCTGATCAAAGCCCCCCTTAAGAACCTGCAACGCATTGGGTAATCTCAGATAATCCAGACTCGCGGCCATTTCGCTGTTGGCGATATCGACCCTCTCCGTCTCTGCTCTAACCAGCTTCGCCTTTTCCTCGTCATACAAACTTGCAGACTCAGTTACAGCCAGCGGCACTATCTTTGCAAATAGGTCGGGCCCAGTGATACGCTGGATGTCTTGTCCGGCATACAGTTCGCTCACTGGGATAGGTTTTGCCGCTGGCAGCTTGGCCACTGGTGGCACACTGGCCTCAGCGGGTACGGGTTGGTGATAGATGTAGTCGTTTTCTTTGATAAGCTCCTTCATCTTCTCCTGGACTGCCACAAGATGTCTTTTGGTATAGTCTTGCAAAATAACGGCACAGTCGGCGGTCAGGTTCGAGTTAGGGGGGATCGAACTGGGAAAGTTGTTGGCTATTTTATTCGCCTCCTTGCCGAAGCTCTCTGCCACCTGAAGCCGCGCAATGGCCATGCCATGGGAGTTTGCGTCGTCGTCGGCTAGCGCCTGGTAGTATTGGGCCATAGAGCTCATCAAGTTGAACTTGGACTGATTTTCTCTGTCAGCAACTATTTATGAGGTGCTTGACAGCAAGACATACCTGCGCCATCAACAACCAAACCTTCTCAAATATTGCCTTGTTGACGTTCTCTTGAACCCCCTCAACAGCCTGCCCGTAGAGAGTGGCTGCTTGACTCGACAGCTTCGCTAGCAGGCCCACCTTCTTTTGGTCCGCGATCTGTTTCTCGAGGAACACCTCCTGCGCCTGGGCCAGCATGACGTGTATGAGCGTCTTGACCGTTTCTCTGCTGAGGTCCGATGATGGCGCGTGGAGGAAATTCTCATTGATGTATGTGAACATGCCGGCGGAGGCCTGGAATGAATGGTAGGCTGTCTTGAGGCCTGCCTCTGCGGTTCGCGTCTGGTTCGCAGCATGGCAGGACAGAACAGCCGAGATGTTGAAAATTATGGAGGCCTTCTCGAAGGCGAGCGAATGCTGGGCTGTGGACTTGTGTGTAAACGCATCAAACCTGCAAAAGACAACTTGGTTAGGACATTATGGCAATGGCTTGGGAGAGGTCGAAGAGCGCAATTACCATGTAAACGAGATCTTGATGTGCTGCTCGTCAATGGGAAAGCGCAAGTCCAGCAGCTCGAGCTGGCCGTAGTACCGATACAAGAGATCCCTGCCCGCGGTGCTGTCCTTGCCAGCTCCTCGCATGTCCTGGCGGAGGCGGTTGAGGGTGGCGCACTCCTCCGCATAGCGCTCTGGCTCGTCGCCATATGTGTTTTGGATATATGACTTCAGCGGGCTAATCCAGTCGATCTCGGTGGTCGCCTTGAGAGGCACTGATATCATTGGTGCCTGCATCATCGTGGGCGGCATCTCGCTGCTTTCTCTCTGTGGTTTGTTTGTAAATGGGACGGCGGGCGAGCGCTCGGTCGCTCGCAGCTTTCTCGGCGTCCCGGCTGTCTCCCGCACAAGGAGTCACCCAGGAGCGCGCTCGGGTTCGAGCTTGTGCGTGTGCGTGTGTGCTTGGGCGGCGCGCTTTATTAGTTGGGTAGATGTGTTGGGGAGAGGTACGTGGACGGTCCCGCACGCAGACTTGAGGCGGGGCTCGCGGGGTTAAGGTACGGTTAATATGCCCTGAAAGCAAGCGACTGCTGCACAGCGACCAGACCGAGAGTTATACTGATGCGTTTGTCGAAGTCTGAGAGATGATTCCCTGCAACCATGGGCAATGCCAGCACGGGAAGAAGGTGAGATATAAGTATGTAAGGTAGGGATGGAGGTTCTGGTTCGTGTGATCTGCCCCTCGCCTCCCGCAGGGATGGGTTGGTAATGTCCCACAAGTATAAGGCACTTGACGAGGCCTCAGTGGCACCTGCAGACCGCGATAATAGACGCACCTCCTTTTCGCGGCTGGGGACGTCAAGCGCGCTTGAAGCTGGATGAGGACTAATAGGAGGTAGGTAGGTGCGTGTTCTTTTGCACAAAGTCAGGGAAATGGTGGCGGGATGAATGCAAAGAGAGGGTGTACGGCATTTGCCCACTCGAGGTCAGATCGGTCGTTAGCCGCTGGCGTCTCGTTTAGGTATGCATATAGCATGCCTAGCTTTCGAAGTTAGGCGGGGAGGTGCTGTATTCCAATCCGTACAACTCACACCACACCTGGGGGGCTTCCACCTTGAACGTCCGACTTGCATCAATCCCCATTCATGCACCCTTGTCCCACAACCAACTGGCCACGACCAACCCAACGTCATGTCGGCAGAAATCCCAAGAGACAGAATCCGACATTGGGGGCCTAAAAAATAGCCGCCGACACGCACCGTCTTCCACATGTTCGATCCGTGAGAGAGATAATTATTTACCAGACAGACTAACATTTTATTTCATACACTCTGTCCGGCACAGCGAGGCGCGTCCAAGCCATGGTTCCGGGTTCCCAATTCCAGGACGGCCGCCAGGTCGCGCTTAGCGTTGACCTCTTTGACACCACCATAACCCATCACACACCCCCCCCCCCCCCCCCCCCAGTGATCATCAAGATCGTCTGGGGAGGATTGGCAGCCCTGGAAGCCAGGGTAGGTCAAGCAAGGTATAAGCCAAATAATATCCCGCGGCAGGCATTGTGAAAGCCATAGAAAAATCTACGCCTGAAGTTATTGACTAGACCACGACACACAAGCCAGACAGTCCATCCTCGCGAAGGCCAACGAAACCCCATCTTCTCGGAGGGAGCATGAGGAGGAGCGAACTGGATAGGATTGGGGGGGGGATGGTAGGTATGCGGGAGACAGCCAGTCAGAGCCCGAGAGAGGAGGGCTGCTAAGGAAGGTCGGCGGCTACATGGGTCCTCTCGTGGACTGTCTCCCTTTCGGATTGTCTTGTCTTGTCACACTAAGCGGCCCGCCCGCGCGCTCTCTCCCGCCAACTATTCCCCCCCGTCTTTTTGTTCCAAGTCTTGGGGGCTGAAACTAACTCGAACGAGGAAAATTTCGAATATCATGAAGGATGAAGATGGAAGGGCTATTGGCTGCCGCATTGTGGCATCTGCCAAACTGTGTGTGCGGCGGCCAGTCCTGCGACCCAACCTTCTTGGTGTCGTGCGTCTTTCTTCCCGACTGCCGGGGATGGAGGGGGAGGCTAGGATCACTTGCCCGATATCCGGGGAAAGTAGGCAGATTGTTCATCCCATCATGGCCGTCGTAGTCTTTTGAATTCGTAACCCCTTTTACTCGCTTAACATCAAAACAACGTAACAAAGGAATAAACGGATCATACTAGCAAAACAACCCCCCAAAAAACACAAACAAGCCTTGACAATAACTAGATAGGCAAGTCGCTGCAGCAAAGTAACCTGCACGCTCGCCATGATAAATCGTTGTCCAACAAGCAAACCATGCCTGGCATAGCGCCGGCAATCCTACCCCAACCCTTGTTCGTACAACATACCGATACATGGACTACCATCTCAATGGAATCCTCCAATAACTTTTATTCTCCTTTGTGCCTCACTTAAACAAGTGGCATGTCAAGATTTAACCCATTCGCCGTATCACCATTTATACCAAAGAATTGGAACCTGATCACTCAGTTAGCAACTGCACTCAATGGAAGGAACCGGGATATAACTCACCAATCCTCAACGTTAAGCGTCGAAGGGACAGGTAGGCCCTGAGCAGAGCTGTTACTCCAGCTGTCGCTGGGGCTATGGCCGTCGACCATTGGCGCATCAAAGTTTGTCGACCACATGCTGCCCCCTGGCTGGTTCTGGAACCCAGCAAGGCCGGGCTGAAGCATGGCTGGGTTTTGCAGCGGGCTTCCGAGGCCTCTCTTAGTAGAAGGCATGCCGCCTTGGGCATAATGTCCTGGGTCTATAGAATGTCCATGAAGACCTTGGGCTTGCATGTGTGCCATCATATTTGGATCGATGTTCTGGTGCGTTTGACTCGGCGATACATGCTGCAGATGTGGCATACTGGAACTCTCAGGAAAGAGCTGGTCTGGCTGGAAGTTTTCCCAGATTGATTGAGACAAGTTCGGAGAGTTTCTCGTGACAAGATATAGATCTGGAGGCGTCGCAGGTACTGAAAATGAGGGATTGAAAGGGGTTGCTGGCCGCGTGTGCGGCCGTGAAGCCGTTCCGCCCATGAAGGTGTCCCCATTGTTGTGACGGGGTCCCGGTGACGTCACTGGGGGAGGCATCGCGCTTGGTGCCCCATCTGGCTTTGAGATATGGCTTGGTGTCTGTGGCCTTGAGCGCTCGTACGACTCTTGCGGTTGCGGCGTGTTGACACTAAAGTCAATGGCCATTTCATCGTACTTGCGCTTCTGCTCTTGGGACCGCTGATGCTGTTGGTGTTGCTCGAGTTTGGTGTTCATGGTTTGCTGAGTCTTGCGGTGTCTCTTGCCAGCCGCTTTCTGGAGTCTCTCTTCCAACACCTTATTTCCAAGAATCGACTCGAAAAGCGAGTACACCATTTTCCCAACCAGCCAAACTTTGGACACATCTTTCAGTGCCCCCATGCATGTCCGGATTCGGTCTTGGGTCACCTGCTGGATGGATGGCACCGGGGATCTCATCTGATACACATGCATGATAAGGGCCGAGAAAAGACTGTACACAACAAACGCCGGGCAATATCTTAGTTGCTCGTGAGCAGACAAATTTTCGATTATCGAAGTAATCATAGCGGCCGCCTGAAAAGCGATATTCCTTGAAGGGTAGGCCGAGTCTTCGGGGAACCTGGAAGAGCCGCTGGGCGGCATGTGGGCCCGGTGTAGCAGGCAGAGGGTTGTGTAGTAGTTTGAGTGCAGTAAGGCAGACCAGAAGTGGTGCCTCGGCATTTCCCAGTACACCAATTTGGGGCAGTTCTGAAGCCAGTCGGCAAGCGCCATATCGCTGTGTGTTAGATCAATGGCGTTTTGCCGCCGGCCCTTGGCTGCTACCGAATACTGCTGCGAGAGAACCAAGCCCATGATCTCGCATAGCTTGACGTACTGCAAGAAAAACTGGACATGAATCTGGTCTGCAGGGTACTCGGTGGGGAGATCAGGTTCGTCCTCAATAAAATCATCCTCTGTCAACATTTCCACGTCCGAGTCGTCGAGATTGATGTGACACGGCCGGCCCAAGGCAACCGCCACGGATCGATCCCTTGTGAAGAGGGTCCACCAGATCCTCTTCCATAACCTCTTGTCGGATATGCTGAGCTGGGACCCCTCGACACTCCGGTGCATTCCGGACCCCTGAGCAATAATGGTGGCAACTCGGCTCCAGTAGAAAACGTTTTTTGTGACGTCCTCCGGGCCTTCCCAGTACCAACCCATCAGAAGGAGTGACTGGACGATGGTCACTCGGTCGTCCTCGTAATTTGCGTCGTAAAGCGCTTTTGCTCTCTTATAGAAGGTCAAAGCAGCGGGTGTCGAGGAGCCGTTCGCATCCATTAGCTGCGGGTTGGTGCAGACGCGGGATCCTGCGAGGAGAACGGCCTGCAACAGCAGCAACGACGGTGGGTTCTTTTGGTCTTTGTACTGGCGCATGAACTTGGTTCGGTTAATAATGGGAACAATTGGATGCACCCATTTGAAATAGGCCTCGACCAGTTCGTCGCAGAGAGATCGCGGAGGGAGCAGAAAAGCCCCCCGCTGGTGTAGGATGTCGATTTCGACATTGTCCAAGTCGGTCAGCCGTGCTCTTGATCCCCTGACATTCTCAGGCAGGGGATAGTGTACCACATCCGATGTGCTCTGGCGATCGTGCACAAGCAATGTGAGGTTGGACGACTCGCCCATATATGCTACCCTCCCAGCCTCTGTAATCGGCGCTCTCGTAAACTTGGGCTTCATGACCAGGTTCATGTAATTGGCAAGGGTGGCATTGTCTTGAGCCTCTTGCTTTTGCTGCTCCTCGGTGGCCGCGGTTGATGGAGTACCCTCTTGTGTATGGTAAACGGCGGGCGGCCGTGTGCCGCTCGGGAATGTACTGGTACCCGGCGGATGCGGCGACCGCTCTTCGGTGTCTGCTCTGTCTCCCCGTTCACTATTCTCCAGTCAGCATCGAGACAGCACAGCAGCATGTGATAAGAACGAAAACAAGAAGACACTAAAGCCGTCACCCCTGCAGAGGCACATTTTGGTGCTACAGCAGGAGGGTGGATGACGACGACGACGACAACCCCTTAAAAGTTGCCCTCTGGAACCCCACGAGACATAAATAGAGTGAACAGTACCTATCCGAGTCTCTCCCCTGGGTAGAGGTGCCGCTGGTCTGGACCTTCTTGCGCTTCGGTGTCGGTATGCGACATTCGATCGAGAAGGCGACGCAGTTGGTGCATGGGACGCCGAGGCTGGCGGCATCGCAACGGACCTGCAGAGAGCTTGATGTGAGCATCCATGTCCATAACGCAGAAGCAGTGGATCTTTGACCGATTGGCCAGCTGCAAGGGTTCTTGAGGGTATTCGTACTTTGCGGGAGTGGCAGGTCTGGCAAGCGGTGAGTGGTCAGCAGTGTTATCTCCCAACACAGGATGATATGATTATCGATCGCCCTGCTCAGATGAGCCGAGGCAAGATCAGATCGATGGGCATGCACAAGTTCGCGGGGTTCCATCCAACCCGCCCGCGCGTGCGCCCAAAGTTGATCGGAGGAAAACCAAAACTTACCTCGCATGCTCTTGACGCTCGTTGTCTTTTTTCGTCCAAAGTGACAGGTCAGCCAAAAGCCCCATCATTAAGATCATCAACAACATCATCTGGCTCGTCCTCCCCTTTCTTGCTGCTAAACGACCCGCGTATTGTACCAACCTCCTAAAACTCATTTGGCTCGCTGCATTCGCTGCTGCTGCCGCCGACGCCGACGCTGAGGATCCCGCCGGTCCGTATACCATCGACTGTTGCGACGGGGAAGTGGACGTTTGCTTCCGGTCCGGCGAGTCGCTCTGGTTTCTGTCGCCGTCCATCTTGGCTGGTTGACGATGGCTGGCGAGAGAATGGGGTAGGGAGAGGGGGTATATTGTCGTCGCTCGTGGGTTTTCGATTGAATTCGAACGGCGTTGTTGCGCAAGGAGATAATTGTCGGAAGAGTAAGAAGAGGAAGGGCCGTGTTGTGAGTACTGGAAAAGCAACCCGATCGAGCCGATGCTGCCGCTGCGCTGTATGTGACTGCCACCGTACGGACTAATCGGCCGTTACGTCGGCGAGGACTACTGAACCGTTGCCCCTGTTTTTGTACACAGGGCGCTGGGAAGGCGGGGTTCCAGGTTTGTTGGACTCGAATTCAGTCGGGTGCTTTATGCGAATGCTGTTTCGCTCGTGACGGGAGTTCCCCCAATGGTCACCCCAGGTTTGACCTATCTTTAGTGCGAAAAACGGTTTGGACTTTAGTACTACGTAGTAGGAGTAGGCTTGGATTTTCTTGGCCCTGATCAATCTGTCTGAGTTGAGAAAACCACAATCCCGGTACATGCATAGATGTCGTCCTGATTCTTTTAGGGGGGCAAAGAGGGCCGTATTACTAGCCCTCTAGACTCGGGGAAATGGGAACATCCGTTTGCCTCTGTAGTGTAGGAGGCTAGCATGTGAAAACTTCCCCTCCAGGCTGCTAATGACCAAGCGTCTATGCGGGAAGGGGGGTGATCGCTCACACAGGCCAACGCCTATGTTTCCATCCACAATTGGCAGTATTATACATAGAACTTTCCTACATCGCTAATCCACCCCACCTGACTTGGCCAATGCAATTACTTTCACGCCACTAATTGAAAATAGGGATCGTGACAGGTGTCCAGAATGGCGTAAATGATGGCACGAACCTAAGGAAGGACTAGTATAGTAAACAGTTGGGCACCTGGGGTGGTCATCCGGCGACTTCTTCCATCTCTTGCCTCATCTTTCCCATCCCCTCCCCCGCATTTCCCCTCCACTGTCAAGCCGCCTAGGCAGGGTATGGATGGGATGAAACTAGGCGTAGCGGAGGGGGAAAACGAGTGGAAGGGATGCCCATCCCCTGCCGGAAACCCCAATAACACAACAAGCATGTGATTGAGATAGACGAAGGCAAAAATGATGCTTTGGAGCGCGCAAGTTTACTTTCTTTTCTTCTAAATCCTCGATTGATGCTATGCCATATATCCCGAATTTTTGTCTACTAGAACTAGTTTTGTTGAATTAAAGTACAAGATAATACAAGATATGTTTCCGTTGCATAGTACAACTTACTCATCGGCGACAGACGGAATCTGATCTACAGCTTCGTTTGTCTTCAACAAGACCTCTGCTCCTCCTGTTCCGTTGCCGATCGCCTTCGCCACCGGATTATTGACTTCGATTCCCGAGATGAACATGGCGCTGACGCCTTCCAATGCAGCGACGAAGACGCAGAGCAGACTCGCAATGACGAAATGGCTGATCGTAGACCCGATCTCTAGCCAGGAGCCCTCGTCTTTCACAACCCAAAAGAAGTAGAGAGTAAGAATGTCGCTAATGGCCATGACAATCATAAACAGAGCCGAGGGCGCGACGCCGAGTCGCTTGTTCAAAATGCCCAAGTTTGCTGAAATCAACGCAAAGGGAATCATGAGCTTGAGGATAAGCATTGCTCCCTGAGAGAACGGGTCGAAAACTGGAATCAGCCGGTACACGCTGTCCAAGCTAAACGATGAGACCGAGGCAATGTTGCCGGTGCTGAAGAAGGCTGCCTGCAAAAGCACGAAAAAGAAGAGGGCTACACGGGCGTCATGCAACACGAGAGGCCGGAATGGTGCGGGAAGTCTAGGCTCAGCCTCTGATTTGGAGTTCGACCTGTTTGCTTCTTCGTGGATCGCTGGCGGGGTGGAGGAAAAGTTTTGGACCGCATGCTCCAGTCGAACCCAGCTGACAAGGAGTGCTGAGAATGCAAGGTAGAAAAGGCCTTCGTAAGAGATGGTAAGGATCACAAATGTCGGTGCGCAGGTGAGGAAGATAACCAGGATTCGATGCATGTAGTGGTTGTTGGGCTGTATGCGGTATGCCACGGGCATGAGAAGCGATGTAACTGTCCAAAGTTTAGAAGGAGTTCATGCAGAGCTTTCTCCAAACTTACCCAGCACAGCCCATCCCATCACCTGATTGCCGAAAGGTAGGCCTTGCTTGGCTTGCAACGAAAGTGCGCTCGAGCGTGTGATGGCCATAGAGAGAAGAGTGAGGCCAATTTGAACGCCTATAAGGGTCCTAGAAATATAGCTTTGCGGTGAATCCGACTTCTCAGTCCAAGAGAAATCGGCCAGAACAAAGTCCTCGAAAATCAGATAGAGAATGCCGATGATAACCATTAATGCACCGCCAATCAGACTATTCCCAATCAGTTAACTCGCACACAAAAATACGTCTTTTTATGGGAAACAAACATTAAATTGACGTCCTCCGTCTTCATCGCTGGGAGGAGAGTGAATGTGCTCATGGCTATGCATGATAGAAACCAGGTCGCGGAAAGTGAGGTATGCTTTCGCAAAAAGGAGAAACCATGCGTAACTGGCCAGAAGGCGCCAAAGACGAATAGCATCGTCAAAATCTCCCGGTGTATGTATCCCAAGGCCTGCGTTGATTAGTGAAATGGTCGCCGAAGGCATAGAGGGGTAAGGGGTGTTGGTATTCCACATACAAGTGACTCGATGATGCCAACATAAACCGCACCATTGAAGAGAAGAGAGGTGAGGCCTCCACCTGACGTGATGTGGCCAAACAGCTGTTTGCGACCTTCAACCAGGCTGTTCCGACGAGCGTAAATTTCTTCCCAAAAGAACACCGGGAAGAAGGCATATCCATAGTAAGTTATTGGCGACTGTGAAATGACGAAGGACGCATATAGAGCTGCCAGCACGGATGAGAACACAAGGCTTCCGACAAGTGTCCTCGAGGGCTGCATGCGGCCATGGAGTACATGGAGATCGATGACAGTCGTGAGAGCAAAAGCTATCCAACCCAGATAACCGATAGTAATGAGGGCTCTGAGGAATAGCCAATCGTAGGTCTGAAGATACCTCAAGCCTCCAAGACCAATTTTCAGGAGAGCAGCCGACTCCTCAATCGCTTCCTCGTAATGCCCAGCATCTATGAGTTGCTTTATGTCGGCAACGCGTTCTCCTGGAGACAGGCCATTATCGCTCAATGCTTTATACGGTCTGTATCTTAGCTCGGTGACCTTTTTCTTCTCCTCCTTGACGCGGTACTGTTCGAGAATACTTTGCGCATTGACAAGCGATACCTGCGCTTTCTCTTTCACATCGGCCGTGAGGAACGAAAGAGGCAATTCACCAACTGAATTGACGGGAAATTCGACTCCCACGAGATAGGACATGAGAGCAGCAACATCGGCCTGCTCAACGTCGTGTCTCCTCACATGATCTAGATCCCAGTCCGAGGAGTATTCGTCGTGGCCAGGCGCAACCTCTCCTGGGTACAGCTGAGGCTTGGCAACCCCTGAGCCCCAAGTAATGAGGGGCGTCCGAGTATTGTCAGGGTGACCGTCGCCGTGGCTTCCCCAGTCACTCATACCATGGTCCGCGGTGAAAACAAAAGCCGTCCTGTCGTCACCGTAAAACGATTCGATCAATTCCGTGATCTCCCGAACTCCTTGGTCAACAACTTTGATGTTATTGAGGTACTCCTTGGAATATGGTCGGTAGGAGTGTCCACTTGTATCCAAGCCCAATAAATGAAGGAAAAAGACAACTTTGTCCTCCCTAAGCGCATCGTAAAGCGTCTTGTTTGTCCGGGCTTCAGCAAAGAGCTCCTTGACGTGATCAAACACCCAGTAGTCGAGCGCAGTGGCGTCTTGGGAGTAGTCTTCAAGCTCGTGTCCGTATGTGAAGGCATCCACCCTTCCCGGGACAGCACCTTGTTCAAACATTGGCAGGATATCGGGGCTACCCCAGCTCCATGTGTGTCGGCTTCGGTTGAACAGACTGTCGAAGTCGACGGGATTCAACTTCCAGCCTGTTGTGACTGCGGAGACGTCCTCATACAGACCAGCGATGAGCGCAACATGACCCGGCCGCGACTCGGTCGGTACACGCGTGTGGGAGACGCCAAAAGTTCCTTCCACCAACGCCTTGGATCGCAAGAAAGGGGCAAGGGGCCTTGGAGTAAGGTCGTCCTCGGATTTTGGATACGGCTCGGGATGCGACTGGAATGCTTTGTCGGCGCGTAATCCATCTCCTAGAACAGAAATAAATCAGCGACCCAGCTCCATGACGGAGTCAGGGCTTTGATATATGTGACATACCTACAAATAGGACCAAGCGATCAGCGGGGGCTTTGGTCGTTTCTGGCCGCTCTATCTGGAAAAGCTGCATGCCAGAGACGATAGGGCTGACGAAATATATGTCGAAAATGGAATATATATACACTAAATGAAAGATAACGGCAATCGCCAGAAAGCGAAATCGCGGAGAGCCCGCCATGATGTCTGGTGCGCGGAGACAGAGAAAGAGATGCGACAGTAAAATCAGGGCGCATCCATCGCGATTCACGTACCTTAAGGTACAAATTATAGCGCAATTGGACAGAACCATTCGCCTGCCATTAAGGTCGCAACACGCAGGGGGCCAAACAGGGGCCAAACACGTGACTTCGCGCCGTCCCTCGGCAGCCACTTTCACTCAATTGGAAGCTTGAGAGTCAAGACATTGAAGCTCAACACCAGCAGAAATCACCGGGCACAAAAAAGACTGGTGAACAAATCTCGGAGTTTCGCCATGGCCGACTACAAGATATTTCTTGGTGAGAACGTGCTCACCGATGACAAGGTGGTAAGTCACTTTTCTTTTCACCTCTTCCCCCAGAAGCACACAATAGTTAACACATAACGCGTCAGATCACGTATCGGCTGTTGAGCCGCGCTTTGAAGGTCAAGGTCAATGTCGCGAAACAGTAAGTCGAATTACGCCACAAACGCATCAAATTGCATTGCAACTAATACTTTTAGGATGCTGTATGACTTCCACAGAACTCAGAATGCCAGGCGTGCTGAGAGTGTCTATGCTACCTATCTCGTGTACGGCGTCAAGAAGCCCGAGGAGGCTACCGATGACGATGTCGACATGACGAGCCCCACGCCAGAGGCTGGGTCTGAAGTAGCCCCGACTTTCACGCTTTCTCTGATTCAGGAGGAACGACTCAAAGGTTTGCCACGCCCTCCAGCTTTCGACACATTGTAGGCTAACCAGTCCCCAGATGCTCTTGCAGAGTATGAAGAAGTCTCTTCGATCCATGTTTATAGCGTTGGGCCCCACCCCGCAAAGGATCTGGCGTTGCTCGCAGATGTCGCGCAAGAAGTTCTTTCGCTACACGGCAGTAGCGACAGCAAGAGTCTTGCCGCCATCAGCAACCCCAACGCGCACCAAAGGGAGCGCAAGACTGGAGCAGCGCCCGCAAAGGCCGCCGTAAAGGCTGCACCTATTTTGACCAAGGTTGCTGTGAAGAAAGAGGAAGCCAAGCCGGCCTTCCTCATATCAGCAGCAGCAGCACTAGCACCTCCTAAAGTCAAGGAGGAAATAAAGCCTGTGTCACCTCCAGAGATCGAGAAGGGCCCCTCATCAGCGCCAGCGCCAGCCAACAAAAAGGCCACTCCCTCACTGAAGCGTGGTGGGTCCTCCAACTCAGCTGGCGGCATTATGCAGGCCTTCTCCAAAGCCGCCACAAAGAAAATCAAGAAGGAAGCCGAGACATCACAGCCCGCAACACCAAGTGGTGACGACTCGAGCATTCAACCCCTATCGGATGATGGAGAGGATGACTCGGAAGTCGCTCCCCAGCCCAAAAGCCGTACCGGGCAAAAGAGCAAGAGCGAAAGGGAAGAAGCGCTTCGGCAGATGATGGACCAAGATGACGACGAAGAAAACGAAGAGGAGAAGGCAGACACGCCCCACGAAGATGACCGCATGGAGGAGGATGAGGAGCCCCCGGCAGAGCCAGAGCCCCTGAAGGAAGAAGAGAAGACAGAGGTCGTCACAACATCCGGTGATGGTCGACGACGCGGGAAGAGAAGAGTTATGAAGAAGAAGCAGATAATGGATGATCAGGGATACTTGGGTAGGTGTCCCGGCCTTCAAGATTTATCGGCTGTTTTAAGCTAACGTCCTAGTAGTCACCATCCAAGAGCAAGGTTGGGAGTCTTTCTCGGAAGATGAACCCGCTCCGCTTTCTAAGCCAAAAACTACAAGCTCGGCTCCCCCAGGACCGGCTCAGACTGCAAAAACGAAGAAGAGCGCGCCCAAAGGAAGCCAGGGCAACATCATGTCATTCTTTTCCAAGAAGTAAGGGGCTGGCTTAGAATACGCGCAGCATCTGATTCTCGGGGAGGAATCCTGCCCCTGAGCAGGACGCCATGGGCAACAGCATGAGAGGCAATGTAGTAATTAAAGGCCCGAGAAGTGTCTCGACTGAGTTTCCACTACCACTATTGCTGGCATTGGTGAACTTGGGGCAATCTAGTACATCTATCTATGTCTATCTTCCTGATTTCCGACAAGAAAGTCAAACTCCTCGTCTTTCGAGGGAAGCATAGCCTTCCAAACCATCATCCCCAGAGGTGAAGGCAGGTGTCCTGGCTGATTATCACAGGCGTGGGACTATAGCATACCGCCTACGTACCTACTACCTACGTGCGGTACTTGTAGTAAGATGCTTCCCGGCGATCTGACACCCCCCCACACCCATACACCACAAATGAATGTGTGTGGATGGCGCAGACGGTTAGGCGCGGGCCTTGTTTTGTCCATGTACTTGTCTCGGGGGCAGAAATGATGCCGAAAAGGCAGTTCTGCCTTCTACTTTACCTAGCTATTCTCGATCTTTAACGAATGAATGTTGTTGAACACTTATACACACGTGGACATACCTAGGTCCTGAGTGCCCTCCTCGCTCTTGTTTTTCCATAGATAAAGGGTTAGGGTTGGATCAGGTCGGATTCCAACTTGAATGTTGCTGACTGACCGAACCTAAAGTATTGGGCAGTCACGATGGCGACCACTGACGACAACCATCGACAATTTCGGATCTTACCTTGCCTCCTAGACCACCTAAGTTGTACTGTACCTTCCTCGGCTGTTGCCTGCCTGGCGTGGGTTCCATGATTCTTCTTGTTTTTTTGCCTTCCAACAAGAGTTGTACTCTCCAGATTCCTTTGCTTGCCACTGACACCCACATCCTGCTCCATAGCGTCTTGTCAGCCTGCAGTCATCCATCCTTATTCCTTACCCAACTGGAGGTACTTGTCCACTGCATTGGAGCCCTGGGGTTTGGACATCCTGGGGCACAACCCCCTTCGCCTATTCCATCTTTTCCTGAATCTGAACCCGAAGCTGCGCCCAGGCGATGTCGGATCTGGATTTCTTGACGCACCCGCCTCTTTACCCAAGGTTATACGGATACACATGCGCTCACAAAGCAGAAACATGCGTCGCATCATCGCGAGGCTTGCAGCACTCAGTCTCCTCAGCCTGGGCTTCTTTCCTGTTCAGGAAAATGCATGACTCACGGGCAAAGAAGCACCGACCTACAAGCGAGAGAGATTCCTTCAAACGACCTCACCGTGTGTTGGGTCGTTGTTCATTGGAACTAGTATTCCTACGTGCCGCAGTTGCTGTTGCTTCTTTGTGGGGTTGGATGCTGCCATCCTAGGCCCCAGATGGAAGAGCCGAGAGAGCATGACAGATATCTTATTAACCCATTCTGTTGAGTTGCTTCCCCCCCACGGATATTCCGCTTTCGGGCCAGTGACCGGAGTTATCCCTGGAAAAGTATTGACACCAACTCCGGGTGCCGTCCGAGAATGTCTCATCAGCTGCCCGAGGCGGAAATCAACTGAGCTGAGCCAGATTTGTTGTTATCATGTCCCTGTGGGGGAGAGGAAGCGGTGGCCGGTTCGCCAGAGTGGTATGCTTGGGGCCGCTGACTTCGTTCTGGTCCAACGCAACAACCCCTTTTCCCGATATCATCTTCTTGCACCGGAACCTTGTAAAGCTAGAGGAGCTGATATATACTGCTAATGACGCGTGCATGTGTACGTGTGCGGCAAAGGTTGCTAGCATAATCGCCTGAGATCAGGGAAATTGCAGCGAAATCTGCAAAAAAAATGGTTCCATCGACGTCGGCAGCAGGTGGCCGGCGGTGGTCACTCGTCTGACAAGGCCGAAATGGCTCCCGCTTCCGACGAACAATCGGACAGTGGACGGTATCGCCTGGATGATCGCTCTCTCCCGCAGTCTTGGTGTCACCCCAACCCAGTGGATCGGCCTGAGCAAACTGGCTGGGCCATGGGCTACTTAGAGTGCAAGACCATGGCTTCTCTGATTTTGATTGGGCCGGCCAAGTCTTCTGGAAATATTCTCGCGATGGGCTGAACTGTAGCTTCTAAGCCGCAGCGGCGGACATCGATACACGAGGCGTGTCTAGCTTTCAGCACACGCCAGTTGGCCTCGAGATGGCTGACCCGAGAACGCTGAGGTGTGGGTGTGGCAAGCGAGCAGAGGTCCCAAGAGACGTGCCTCGACACGTTTTTTCTGACATGACCTACATGGGCAGATGTGGGCTACATGGGTCAATGGAGTTCACAGCGCAAAGGGCTACATGCGCAAGAGCCGGCGGAGTGGGCGGTTCCGCCTAGCCATTATCGTGGAGTGCAGCTTCACCGAAGACGTTGGCGTGCGTGCATGAGAGCAGGTGACTGGACCCGGCGATAGTCGACGCGGCCAGGAAGGCGATCCCAGCCAGGCAGCCCGAGTGCGGGTTCAGTTGGCGGAGCGAAACGACATGGAAAGGCGAGATAGCAATGCTGGATGGTCACTTTCCCCCACGACGCAGATAACAGCGGCATCACCAAGAGACCCAAACACCTGCAGGTCGGGTTGCCATTTTCCCCTATCCGGAGTCGCCTAAAGCTACTGACGGCCAATGCTGAGTGCTTGCTTCTCTTATTATTAGGATCTTGCAGTTGGATCTCCATGTCTCAGACAGAAGGCCTGTAATAAGCTGAGTCGAATCCCGACTGGGCGTTCCTCCGCACACCTCGGTTCGCGCGTCGGATGTTGGCGTGGATGTTCGGACTGGCTTGCGAAACAAACCGTTGGGGCTTCCCGTCACTGTGGCAGCGTGGCTTGGTTCTGGGTCTTCATGATCCCCGTCTCCAGGGATCCCTCATTTGGTGTGGTACTCTGCCAGGGGCGGAGACAGACGTCACTAACAGGGGATTGCCGGAGCCAACGGGCACCTCTGTGACCCCTCACCCACTGGGCACTTGGACAGAGCACAGCAGTGGGACGGCGAGCCTCTGTTCCATTCCCAGCCCTCATGACGAGACACCCGACCCAAAATGACCCGAACGTGAGGCAACATGCCTTTTCAAAGTCCCAATATCTCGACAAGGGGCGGTGTGCCAGCACAAAAGGCCCGACGCTAGGAGAATGCAGACGCCGCAGTGAATGCCATCCAGCGACTGACTGATCATAATAATGATAATGCAATGGATGCCGACCAACCCGGGCCCAACCCGAACACGGAAGACAAGCGGTCGATGTACTCCTGAACGCCAAGCCGTCGAGTCTCACTGTACGCAGCGGGTGCTTTCTCTTGAGTATCTCATCTTGGACGATGAGCATTGCACGCAAGCACGACCGAATCCGAACGGCAACCAGCAGAAGCCTATCCCTTTAACTTCCTGATCCAGCCGCCTGCCGATCTGCAGTGGCCTAATTATAACAGCGCTGTCCCATGTTGGGCGTGCTTCTCGTATCATCAGCCTCACCTCTTTGGTCATCGGCCATCTGCGAGGCCACCTGTGGTAGGCTGCAAAGAGGGACGTCGGGTAGTAGGTGAAGCCCCGTGGTAGGCGACGTTGCCAACGACGCTGGGCGTTGTATGGACGCACGCTGGACGATGGATGCTGCCGGACGCTGAGTGAACTGACGACCTGCAAAAGCGGCCCCTCTTCTGTTTGTGTGGTCAGGCCCCGTTGCCCAGACATGACCCCTCACTGGCTCCCTAGGCAAGTTGGCCCTGGCACCGGCTGGACGGCTCGTTCCTGGGCGGGAGAGGGGCAGCAAAAGGGTCGGTGAGAGATGCCAATGTCGTCTCTGAGCATCGTGATTGCACGAGACTCTTTGACAAGTGATATCATGACTCTCAGTCCATTGCCCTGTGCCCCTGTGCCGCTGTGTGCCACCCTCTATGGTTCCAGGGTTCCCGCCCTGTTCGCTGAAACAGAGACCTCATCACCGCCCTGCCGACAAATTGAAAGCCTCAATTGCTCCAGAGTCGCCAACTGATGGTCCCCCGTGACTCCATTCAGTGCCCACACCGCTGTACCCCCTCAACCCCTTTTACGAATCCATCCGCCCGCGGTTGCTTTGCCTCATCGTCTTCGATTTTTTTCTAGCGCCCATGATTGTGGATGGGAGGTCTTGGCAACAGCAACTTTAATTCAACTTTTTTGTTGATCTGTCTCGCCTTTGTTGCGCCTCTGGGAAGCATGCCCCAAAGACCCCAGACCCTTGGCGATCGCTATCGAGCCTGTCGTATGTAGGTAGTCAGCAAAGAAGGCAAAGCACATCCCATGTGATGCAGGCAGGCACCTTTTTGGACGTCGTCAAATTTGTCGTCTTCCATTTCATCATGTACCTCCAATAAGGCGTTGGCAATCATTCAACCTCACCCCTCCCCCCCCCTTCTTTGCCGCATCCCCAGCTCTGCCATGTCTGTTTCTGCTTCCTCTTTTGGGTTTGGACATTAAACTTGCTCCCCATGGCACCCGCCTTGCTCTCCATCAAAATACTTAAACCCTCTCTGCCCACCCTCGTCTTACTTGCTTGACAACCTTCAAGAAGACAACATATCAGCACGACCTGTCTCGTACCTCAATTTTCACACTTTGTCAAGTCATAGCCTTCTTCAGTACCTTTATTGTCTGACAAGTCTCTCTCAACCCCCTTTTGTCTCTAAACAACCAGACTCACCAGAAATCCCCAACCCACTTCTCGTCTCTTCCACACCAGCCGTCACCATGGACGTCAAGGAATTCCAGGAACTCGTCAACCGCTGCTGCTCGTTCTGCTGCAAGGCAGTGGACTTTGGCACCCATGACTACTGTCCGGGGAGCGCCCACTGCGCCCGCTGCCCTTACTGAAGCCGCACTTGCTTGGCCAGCGCTGCACCATTCGGGCGGGCTGCATGCGACACGCCGGCGCCCTGGACAAACTTATATGCAGGACAGCCGTCCTGCAGCTCAAGTCTCTTTCTTACTCGTCCTCGCCTTGTCGAAATGGAGAGGGGACACGAGTTGATCGATGGCGTGTTTCTTGCTCTCTTCCTCCTCAGCATTCGACGATATCACACTCTCAGCGGATTCCACCACAAACACGAAGAGAAAAAAGGCATCCTGCCCACCTATCCGGTCCTTGCTTTACCACCTCGGTCGACTGGGCAACTTTGCCGATTCAAGCCTTGTTTTCTCAAATGACAATCCTTCTTGACCAGCACGTACTGGTAGGCTGTTGAGACACACGCACCTACACGATGGCCCTGGTTCCGTTGGAGAGAGTGGAATAGGGAAATCGAGTCACCTCTTCTCTATCCCTCTCCCCTCGACTACCTTCCCGTTGGTGGACGGCGTGTCTTTAGGTGTCATGCATTCTTTCCTGCCCCCGCATGCAAGGCTGATAAGCCATACATGTACATACATGCATACATGGCATGCTGCGGGGGAGGCACACAGCACAAAGGACTATGGCACAGTCATCGTGAAAGGGGCGGCAAGATCGTCGCTCACAGTTGCTTGGCCATGCCTCCCTAACCGGGACAGCAAGACAAAACTCCACCACCACCACCACTTCACTCGACTACACCACAGCACTGCATTACCCAATGTAACATTCTACCCCCCCGCCGACTGTTTCATGTCTGGCATTTCCTTTTTAGTCACTCGGTGCAGGAGGCCTTTTTTTATGATTCGACAGAGTCTGGGAGGCTTGGGCTGGTCTCTCGTGTTTTTCTTGCTCCCTTCGGAGTATGGCTTGTTGATCAGCATTCGGGCGCCGCGGGATATCACTCTGTTTTTCTGACTCCATCATTTTCCATTTACCGGGGCGAATAGGGTAGCACTAGGGTTTGTCCATCTATTTCTTTCCAGCGGAAAACTTTTTTTTATTTCTTTTTATGAACAGTGAAGGGTGCATATGGTAAGGGCGTTTCCAAACCCGAGGAGGGAAAGGGAGGCGGGCAAGGCAGATCGTTATTCGATGGCAGCCCATATGAATTTGAATATAACTTACCAGTTATTATTATTTTTCCTACTGCAGCAAAATAAGGCATTCATGTTCGTACTTTTTTTACTTTTATTTACTACCCATGCAGTGCAGAGTGAGAACAAATGTCTCAAATCGTTCAAATCGGCGATCTGAAGTTTGCATTTATTGTTGATATCAAGAAAGAAACATCTTCTGCAGGCCGGCCGGAGTCTATAGGGGCCATGTTATGCTTTCCAGGCTTACCTAGCTAGGTAGGTAGGTAGGTCCTTCACCATCTCATCATCCTACATAGGTAGATACGTCTCGGCCTACTTAATGCAGATAGATGAGACGCACTCTATTGTGCTAAAGCAAGGAAGCATGGAGGAGGCGCCTTTTTTTTGGTTTTTTTTTTGCTATTATTAACCAACCAACCCAGCAAGCCAGCCCTCTTTCCTATCTATCCGAGACGCGTAAAAAGACCGAAACTGAGACCTGCAGTATGCATCTTCCTCTTTCTTTCGCTTATAATGGGCAAAGGAAGGAAGGTCAGTTTTGTTGTACAGCTAGTCTCGCCGGCCAGCCTCCTGTCGGCCAGAAGCCAATGGGGGCAGGCAGGCCCAAGGCCCAAGCATCAATCCAGAGGTACATAGTAAAGGCATGCTGGCATTGCGTGGCGTTGCTGGGGATCAGGGATCTTCCGTCCCTTGCTCGCTCGGTGAGGGGTTAGCTTCCTTGTCTGTGGAGGAGAGAGGGTCCACAGAAAAAAAGTGTGGGGAAACCAAAGCCAAGCAAGCTACCTCATCACAGATAGAAAGCTACCTACCTACATACCTACATTACATACACGAACAAACCCCTCCGCAGCGTTGTGTTGTGTTGTGTTGACGTGGCGGGTGGCCGACCCCCTGCGGCCACGGCCACGGCGGCGTGGCGACCGGTGTAGCCATCAAGGTATGCACCTTGGCCCCAAAACAGATTCCCTTGCAATTTCCAGGCTTCCTTCACGGAGATCGTCGAAAGAAAGAAAGGAAGCTAGACATCGGTGAGGCGGACTTATAGCTACGAGAGCTATAATTGAGGTAAGAGAGACTCAACACACAGAGACTCACACACACACCGAGGTCTGAGAGGATTGGGGGGCTTGAACTTCCCAAGTGTAAAGGCAGACAATGAGGGTGGACAGGAGGAACTCTGGGAACCTCAAGAGCATCAGAAACAAACTTTGCCCCAATATGTCTCTTCAACTCTCAAATCATATTATTTAAGACTTCTTAAATGCCGTATCACATGGTTATTATCCAGAGCAAGGTTCGTATGTAGATACTGGAATAATCGATGCGTTACATGGCATCCACGCAGGCAGAAAGGTGATAATAATCAAGGATCACCTCCTTCTCGTCAAAACGCCGAAATGACTTCCCTCCGCCCACACCCCGAAAACTGGCATCTTGTCGGCCATGCAACATGAGTAAGTACCTCCCTGGGCCAACCCGAAACAAAACAAAACGCCCCAAATCCTTGAAGATAGAGATCGAACGCCCTAGCACCCTGCCAACGCCTGTGCGTACATGAAAAAGGCATGTACTCTAGAAAAGACAACCAACATTACCAACCGCATCACTACGGAGCCCAGCCCGTCGCCTCGAGGGAGCTGCTTGATTCGCCCCATGGCAAACACAGGCACAGTCACACACACACACACACACACACACACACATACCTCAAACAGCATTTGCGTACTGTCTGCCAATTTTGCGCAGCCTCCTCTTTCCCCTTCCTCCCTTTCCCACGCGAGTGCTGAAAGGGTTAAGATGCGAGAGGAAGGAAGGAGTGAATTAGCGGATAGGTAGGTTTGACGCAAAAATGGCCTGATCGTTGCTGCAGGGCTTCCCTGCTTTTCGCCTTGAACTAGTCCATGCAGCAAAATGCAAACTATCTAGTAGAGAGTGAGGAAAACGGCCGCGATAGCCGACTTGTCGTACTTGACATACTTGCCTTTGCCCTTATCGACCTCATGGTAGCGGTCCCAGAAACGATTGTACAAGGGTTCGATCATGTTTTGCATGTCCTTGGCGAACATCTGGCGCACCTCGCGCTCCATAGTGTACTGTTTGTGACGGGTGACCATCTCGTCAAAGCTGGTGTTAAAGGCCTGGAACTTGGCCTTGATGTTTTCTTTATCCTTTGAGCTGAGGCTTTTCATGATGGAGGCCGAGTCGACAGCACCCTGGCCCGACGTGGGCCGCTGCCCGCCGCGGCTCGTGTGAATCACGTCGAACAGGTGCACGCTGATGTCCTTGCACGTCTCCGTGTAGAAGCTCTTGGCCTTCTTGGTCCATTGGTCGAGCACCTGGAGCCGAGGCTCGAGGAGCGGCGCTAGGTCAGAGTTGATGATCATGCGCTCCACGATGGACACCGTGTTAGCGATAAACACGCCAATGACGGATTTCTTCTGCAGAAGCACCCGTGCCCGCATGTCCAGCGACGTCATAAGCATCTCGATCGTGTCGGTACAGTAGTGCGCGAAAATTTCCTTTCCATCCGCACCGACATCAAATGAAGCCAAGCTTGGTATCCCGTCAACGCCGCCGCCCCGAGCCGCAGTAGCGGCCGACTTCCACCCGCCGTCCCCGAGAGATATCATGATACTGGAGATGGGCCGGAGGAATTCCACCATGGACTGGAGCCGTTGTATCGTTTCGGAAATGATTGGGATGGGCGCGCCGTCTGGCGGCAGCGTCTGCAGGCCGGTTATCCTCCGTTTGGTGTCATCTAGCAGCTCGGCGAGCGAGGCTTTCGCCGTCTCGCGCACCGGTTTCAGCGACGCGGCAAGGGAGCTTTTCAGCTCACCTGTCCGGCTCTCCAGGTTGTTGGACAGGCCGGAAACAATCTCGACAATCTCATACGCCAAATAGCAGTCAGTGTTCATGTGGGCCTTGATATGGCTGTTCAGTTCCCGCAGCGTCCTTCCCAGCTCCACCAGAGAGGCTTGGCACGTTGCCTGGAAGACCAGCCCCCAGTCTTCTCGAGGGAAGATGCTGCATATGTTCTCGTATTCGGAAAGGAAGAGACCCTCCATAGCCTGCGCGTAGGTTCCAATGCCGTTTGTTCCTGCCCTATAGATGGCATCTGGATTCTTCTTTTTGGCTGTGGTAGTGCTCGCCGCAGCCAAATTCCCGAGCGCATTTGATAAGTACTGTGACCGAAGCTCGGCATAAATCTTGACGATCGGCGGATCCCCGGAGCTTCCTGCGCCAGAGCTTGTTCGATGGAATTGGGACAAATACGAGCTGATCAGGCCTAACCTGGCGAACTTGTCCTGAGAAAACACGGGAAACTGCTTGTTTTTGGTAATATAGTGAAGCGGCTCGATGCCTCGCGCCGGTGTCTCGCCTCGGAGGAGCTTGTCAAATGCATTCTCCAGCTGCGTATTTCCTGACTTGATCAATCGTTGAAGGTCCGAGACAGTCTGCTGGGTCGAACGGAGATTCGTTGCCTTCATCTCGTTAAGAACAGCGGTTACCCGCTTGATTGAGGCCAGGTAGTTGGAAAGACCCGTCTTTTCTGGACCCATACGGATGATGAGTTCTTCGTCATTCTTGCTCTCGGCGGGATGGCGAAGACGCTCGATGGCGGCAATAACGGCATCAATGTCTGCAGTTACCGCTGGTTAGCCTTGGGCGACGGGCAAGGGCGCAAGATCGGCGTGGCGTCGTGGAGATGAAAAGAACCAAACTATTGGCTACCTACTATTCCCCAGGACTTGAAGATTCTTGGTCTCGCCGTTGAGCGGACCAGCAACCTCACGGACGCTCTTCCCCGTGGCCTCGAGTCGGCCCAGACAGGCTTGGATCTTCTTGGTCAATTGCGTCGTCTTTTCAAGGCGCGAGTTGAGCACATCAACCTCTGCGCGAGCCTCCTCGTCGGCGGCGGCGCGGCTGTTGCTGAGACCGACAGCCATGCTTCGTCCGTTTGGCGATTGTCGCGAAGATGTAGTTCCACCGAGTTGTGGAAGAAAAGAGGATGTACGTACAAGAGTAGAAGTTGTTAGCTATCAAGGGTCCCCGGCGGGTAGAGTGCTAGGGCGCTGCGGGGCAAGCGGGTCGGCCTATAGGGCGGGTGCACGCCAACAGGTGCAAGTTCCGTCCTGACAGCCCACTCAACTCCACTATGGAACGCGGGTATTGCAGGTCGTGAGAGCGATATTTCTGACTTATCTATACATGACTGGTAACAGTCAGTGGGCGTCTTTTGCCATGCCTGCTTCCTTGCTTCCAAATTTACCGTACATCCGCTCTGTTTGCTCCTATCTCCTCTCTATAAATTTTATGTGATCACATTTCACCATGATGCCTGATTGTATAACTCTCCTTAGGTCCAGTCTAGGAGACACCTGTGGGATGTCAGATATACCCTCCAACTCAAGGTTCTCCATGAATGCGTCACGACAATGGGAATCGGAATACGCATGTCAATTTTGTTTCATTGGCATTTCTCTTCTTTTAAACGGAACATGACCCAATTTCTTTTCCCTTGTCTCCCCTTGTCCCCTTGTCTGTTCTCCTTGGTCTCCTTCCCCGCTTTTCTCGAGCTTGCCACATCATCCAGTGAGGTGGTTGTTTGAGACAAGTCTCGGCTACACAACCGGGCCGGCCTCCTCCTGCACTCCTCCAACCTCCTGAACTGTGGATGCATGGGTGGCCAATCTCCCGACGGCATGGCACGGCTCACGATTGGACCTGATCCAAGCAGAAAGCCAATGGTTTGTTTTCAGACGTCATTTCGTTCGTCACTGCATGTCAAGATCACGCTTCGACGTCCCTCTTCCATTCATCTTCTGTCTACTAAAGGTATCCTTACCATAAGGCCCGGTCATGAGATTACAAAATCCTTCACACACACGAGTGTCCAATTACTTAGCGTTTGAGGTCGCGAAGAAGTCGCCAACGAGTCGAGCCACCGTGTTAACAATCATCTCAACCTCATCACTGCGAATGTTGAAGGCTGGAGAGATGATGATGTGGTCGCCTCGGATTCCGTCAGCAGAACCACCGCCGGGGTACACTCCGATGGAGTACTTGTCAGTCAGCCCCAGGTCAGCAAGCTCCATGGCTACATGTGCCTGGGCAGGGAACGGTTGTGAAGTTGCTTTGTCGGCGACGAAGTCGATGCCCCAAAACAGACCGCGACCCCGGATGTCCCCTACATTAGGGTGATGGCCCAGTTGTTCCTTCAGTCTTTTCCCAAGCAGGGCCCCCATTTCTCGAACGTTCTGGAGAAGCCCTCGCTCTCGGATGATTCGCTGAACCTCGAGCGCTGCTGCGCAAGCCGCTGGATGGCCTTGATACGTGTGGCCGTGAACAAACGCACTAGGAAGCATGTGTGAGTGGCTACCGCACGAGGGCATGTATTGCGGACAGGCGCTTACCCTGTGCCCTTTTCCAACGCGCTCACTACTCGATCGCGAACGAGCACGCCGGCCACTGGCTGGTACCCTCCGCCGAGGGCTTTGCCGATTGTCTGAATGTCGGGAACGACTCCTTCCTGTTCCCACGCATGCAGCGTGCCAGTCCGGCCCATGCCACACATGACCTCGTCGAGAATCAGGAGAGCGCCGTACTTCTGGCAAACAGCTTGCATGGCCTTGAAATACCCCGTTACCGCCGGCGCGCATCCAAGTGCCTGCTCCGTCGTGGTTAGCAGCATCCAAGGCAGGGTTGGAAGAATACTCACGGCCCCCACCACAGGCTCAGCAACAAAGGCGCACACGCTCTCTGGCCCTACTCTCTGGAACTCGCCGTCCAGTTCCTGTGCCAGTCTACTGACATAGTCTTTGTCTGTCTCGACTGGTGTCTTCCCGCGGAACTCGAAGCAAGGGGACACTCTTGAGGTATTCTTGGTCAAGAGAGGCTCGAACTTCGCTCGTCGATATTCATGCCCTCCAACTGCCAGAGCGCCAAGAGTTATGCCATGGTACGATTGTTTTCTGGAGATGAAACGGATTCGCTCTGGCTGTGCTGGGTTGATCTCGAGGAAATACTGTCTCGCAAGTTTGATAGCTGCCTCCATCGCCTCGGAGCCTTGGGCGTGTCAGCCCTCCATCAGCCTCAAAGTTTTACACAATTGACTAACCTGAGTTGACAATATACGCTCGCGACATGTTCCCATTGGTTGAATCAACCAGCTCACGGCACAGCTCCTCCTGGACTCTCGTTGTATAAAAGATGGTCGCGCAGTAAGGAGCATCCCGAACCTGCTTGGCGACAGCTTGGGCAACCCTCTCATTGCCCCAGCCGATACAACCGACGGCAGCACCACCCGAGGCATCGAAGATCTTACGACCGTCCTCGAGAATGAGATAATTGCCGTCAGATCTTGCCAGAGGGAGGAACTCAAGGGACAAATCTCGGTGGAGCACTGCCGACTTCTTTGCCATGGTCACTACGCCGGCACTGTCGGCCTCGGGTGTTGAGTCAGTCTGAACCTCGATCAGGACCATTGTGAAAGCAGTTGAAGTGACAGCGTTTGTCCAGTGACAGCTGAACTTCAAGAGAGAGAAAAGAAAACCGGCAGGTGCAAGGGATATCCCGCATCAGGTTGCGGTTGCCTTATTTGTAGGTGAGTATTGCTTAACATCGTTCACTAATGTCGTTAGTTCCTTCCTAGGAACCAATGCAGAGCGGTTGGGTAATCTTCTTATTCCATCCATGTCGGAACCGCCAGCTCTCCGGCAGGCTCCGCTACGCCATATGTTTGGTGCCCGAAGTCTAGTTTTGGCGGAGAGGGTGAGGGTGGATCTGCGGGTGCTGGCATGATTCGTTGGGTTTGACCGCTGGATCGTCCGCTAGCCCACGCTCGTGACAGATCCCCAGAAGTACATGAGGGGGCGCGTGCCTGCTGCAAGAGAGGGAGCCGAATTACCCGTTCCGGATGTCATGGACGACACAAAGAATTGGGATGGTCTCTCCAACTACCTACCTCTAACAAGTCACTTTGTCGGGACAGGCCATGAGACGACCAGGCCCCGGTACCACGTGCAACGCTCTTTCTGCGGCCTGCCGCGTTCAAATTCCGACTCGTCGCTTTTCTCTGTTGTGCAACCAAGCTATGCTTGAGCCCCTTTTCGGCAGCCAGCGGGACAGCTCAGGGAGGGAGGGGTAAGAGCCACGAGCTAAATTCGGCATCCCGATCTCGGCCCTCTACTTGTCAACGTCGTCCCGAAAGCCCCAAATGCACCAACCTCGTGTCATGGCTCACTCACCGCGGCACATGTCATGCCTGCAGATCAACGACTGCAGCTCCTCTGCGCCCTGCCGAATCGAAATTAAGCCCAACCACGCCCCTGGGAACTGCACCCACTAAAAGATCAGCAAATTGGCCTGTCATCGCGAGCTCGATAATTACTCTATTACTACATGTGTCTACATCCTCCACTAACCTCCATCCCCTCCATACTCTCCATCCTCTATCCCTTGTGAGAAGGCAAGAATCGCACGGGCCCTCGGGACGGTGTGACCTGCCATCCTAGCCGAACTGTCGAGGAAAATGACGAGACATTCCGGCTGCGATTCCGATGTCCGAGTCGACAGCCCCGTTGCAGGTGAGCACAGCCGGTGCGCATGTGGATTTTATCGACCACGCCCCATCTTTGCAGCCGGCTCGTCAACCTGTCCTTCCCATTTCTAATCGTAGGTGAGACGTTTCTCATGGCATGGCAGGGATTCCTAGAGACGGAACAAGTACTATATTGCTGCAGATGTCATGGGACCGATATTGCCCTCGCACTTGGGGCATCATGAAAGCGGACTAGTACCCGAACTCGACGCCCGGTACTCTTATTGTCGAGCCCAATCAGGATTCAATCTGTTGCTGACCGTGTCATCCCAGCATACTGCCTCATCGTGCTGTTGGCAATCATGCAATTTTGGCTGCATAAGCCAATACTGTCTGCAAGACGTGTCTCCACATGTCCTCTACATTCATAGTGACTCCTAATGACGTTGGCTGGGCTTCGGAGTCGCCGTCACCACTTCATCATTAGTGGGGCCAATATTCGCAGCCCTCGTCTTGATCTCACCTCGATGCCTTCTTGAAACAACAGCCCAGTCTATGGACCAGCCTGTGTTACCGCTTGAACGCACGTTGGCCCTCCGTTCAGTCTGCAGCAGCGGTCATCTGGGCATTTCTGTGGTTCTCAGCCGAAACTCGTGCTCCGTTTCGACGGGACTCCGGCATGTCACAAGGATACCTGCTGAATCGCGGCATTTACCACGACTTAAGTTTCCCGTCGATTTCTGATATCGTGTCGAATGCTTGATTGTCACAACCTTGGTAAGAGGGGTTACCAACTCCCCCCCTCCCCCCCCCCCCCCCTTTTGTCTTGCTAAGATAACGACGGTAGGAAGTCCACGGCGTCTGGGCCCGCAATTGCCTTTGGTCATTCTCGTTCATGCGTCATTATTGGACTGCCGATTGCTGCCTCTTCTCCTCTTTACCCGAAATCAAGTGGCTGCCATTATCGTGGTATTTGATTGGAATGCTGGAGCACTCCTCAGTGCTACATGGAAGTTCTGCGCGAGAAGCATCGGAACAAGGCCAGTTCAAATTGGTTCACCGAACCGCAAACCCCCCTTTCCCGAATTCAATATCTTTGTCTTACGAAATTCCCGAGCCCAACTTCAAAAGTATCATGACATGCGAGTGTCGGCCTCGAGAAGGGGCATAGTACGCAGGGAAGAAGAAACCTCGCCGTCTCGTCGAGCTTCAGTGCTCCAGATCATTGCTCACCAAAGTATGCACAGTTCGCTGCATCTGCTCAGATCGACGCCTACAAAGTCACCGATTCTGCGCTTGCATCAAGCGATGATTATAGCCTGCCTCCAATCCAAGGTAGAAAGCCAACTCGCACCCTCAGAGCACTGTCCAGGGTAGAATGGGAACCACAGAAGCATGCCACGTCGACAAGACCGTTGCTGTTCTCGTTGGAGTGCATCGCCGAAAGTGTGGCATGTCGCCCGTCCGTCCCTTGACCCGGTAGCCAATAAGCTTCCTCAAGGAACAATTACACCGCGCATACGGATCCGTGCGAAGATGGTCGGCCCACTGCTCCTGGATCATGCGTTCTTGCCGTGTACCTCGGGAGCGGAAAGCCAGCCGGCTAGCAAGGGTTGCCATATGGCGATAGCTACGGGAAGATAAACATGGTGTTGCAGGTCTTTTTGGGTAGGTTTAACAATATCTTGCACCGGCGGAAAAGGACCCGGTTGGAGGAGCTGTTGAAGTTACCGACAAGCAAGAGAAGCAAGGCAACTGGAAGGAGCAGCTGCGAAACCTAGGACGACAGTCTCAAACATGGCGTGGGGGCTTACTGGAGCACTTCTCGTATTTGCAGACGGACAGTAGGGACGGGACCACGGCGAAGGTGGAAAGGGATCCCCTGTTCTCATGACGGTTCGTCCCGGCTTCAGGCATGCTGGGGTTCCGAAGCGTTGCCTCTTCAGTCAATACCGGCAGGATATGAGGGGAAGATGCTCGACCCTGTGAGAGGAGTGCGGTCACAACAACATCAGACGCGCACCCGGCAGCGACACAGGCATAAGTTCCGGAGGTTTTTGTATTTTTATCACGAACCCTTGTCCTTCGTCCACCCTCTTCACTCCTCGGCTACAGCGCAAACACAGACATGACGCACGGGAAGCTCTCTGAGTGGGCAAAAGAAAGATGCCTTGCATCCGTCGTTGTAAAGCAGGCGTCAGGGGCTTGACCGACCTTCTGCGCCTTGGCTCGGAAAATCACCCTCATGCTATTATTGGCCAACAAAGGTCGAGGTCAATCTGCATGTACCGGTATTGTAGTGTTGTCCGGTTTGGGATGTTCTGGCCCTATCTCTCGAACAAAAACACTTTGCCGGTGAAGGTTCGGGCGGGAGCTGATGAGTCGGAATCGCGCCCCAAAGACCAGGTCGGGTGCGGCGACGTCCCTTACAACAATGTTTATTTTGGTTTATTTTGGTGGCTCTGAATGTCAATAAAAAATAATATCCGTCAATTTTCTTGCAACAAAGTCTCCCACAGAACAGCCTTTGTGAGCTGGACTCAAAGGTTAAAGTTTGGGGAAAAGATGGGATTCAGGTTTCTGGTCATTTATTCTTCTCCTGAGATGGACGGTGCGACATGGGAACGACTGGTCCATTTCTGCACTGTAGAGCAAGGCGGGTGGGTAATGTCTCTTGATCGTTATGTAATCATCCTCAAGGTCAGGAAAAAAACCCGAGCCAAACAGGGACGGCACTTTACTATGTAGCAAAGGCACTAACGCAACACGCGAAACCCCGCAGCCGCCAATTTAACCCCCTGTCCAGGGGAAACGCGACTCGCGCGTCGCGTCGCGTTTTCTTGGCCTTGGATTTTGTCTGGCCTCTGCCCCGTCCAGACACCCACCACCATCCTTGATTGACTTTTCAAAAACGCCGATTCCTGTTCAGTCTGCTCGTCGTCCTCGCTCTGCAGTCTGTCATTTGTGAATGGTAGCAGCATGGACAGTTCTAACATCCGCGATGAGGCGGTGCGCAACCGCATTCGCCAGGCCGAGGAGTTTCTCGATCCCAGTAAGCTAAAATTCCCTTTCCTCGCCTTGCGCTAGCCGCCACCACCAAAGAGGGGTTCACCAGAATAATGCGCTGATCCCATATGTCGCGACAGATGACCAGAATGAGCGCAGCTACAGGCCCGACATTATTTTGATGCTCCAGAAGAACCAGCGCCGACTTGTCGTTAATATCGATCATGTCCGCGACCACAACCCCGAGATGGCCGAGGGCCTGCTCACCGATCCCTTCGAGTACTCCCAGGCTTTTGACCATGCGCTCAAGGAGATTGTCAAGACCATTAATGACCATACCGACCCCGAGGTCCTCTATTATTGCGCATGGGCCGGCAGTTTTGGTCTGCACGCCTGCAATCCACGGACCCTGTCTTCCCACCACCTGAACAACATGGTGTCGATCGAGGGCATCGTCACCCGCTGCTCCTTGATCCGCCCCAAGATTGTCAAAAGCGTGCACTACAATGAGACCAAGAACATCTTCCAGTTTCGCGAGTATCGTGACCAGACCATGACGAATGGCGTCACCACGTCGAGTGTTTACCCCCAAGAGGACGACGAAGGAAACCCGTTGCTGACTGAATATGGCTTCTGCACCTTCCGCGACCACCAGACTATCTCCATCCAGGAAATGCCCGAAAGGGCGCCTGCAGGCCAACTCCCCAGAGGTGTGGATGTCATTCTCGACGACGACTTAGTGGACAAGGTCAAGCCTGGTGACCGAGTACAGCTTGTGGGTATCTACAGGACGCTCGGCAACCGAAATACAAACCACAACACAGCCCTCTTCAAGACTGTGATTCTCGCAAACAACGTTGTACTCCTTTCTTCAAAGTCAGGTGGTGGTGTTGTTGCCGCCACCATCACCGACACCGACATCCGCAACATCAATAAGATTGCGAAGAAGCCCAAGCTGTTTGAGCTGCTCTCGCAATCTCTGGCCCCGAGTATTTTTGGACACGACCACATCAAGAAGGCCATTCTTCTCATGCTTCTAGGAGGAATGGAGAAGAATTTGGAGAACGGCACCCATCTGAGAGGTGACATCAACATCCTGATGGTTGGAGATCCGTCTACTGCCAAGTCCCAGCTGCTCCGCTTCGTGCTGAACACGGCTCCTTTGGCGATTGCCACCACTGGTCGCGGTTCTTCGGGCGTCGGTTTGACCGCTGCTGTCACCTCTGACAAGGAGACCGGTGAGCGTCGTCTGGAAGCCGGTGCCATGGTGATGGCTGATCGTGGTGTTGTTTGTATCGACGAGTTCGACAAAATGTCCGATATTGACAGAGTAGCCATCCACGAAGTCATGGAACAGCAAACAGTAACCATTGCAAAGGCGGGCATCCACACCTCGCTCAACGCCCGTTGCAGCGTTATCGCCGCAGCCAACCCTATTTTCGGCCAGTACGATACCCATAAGGACCCGCATAAGAATATTGCGCTTCCCGACTCTCTCCTGTCACGTTTCGATCTTCTATTTATTGTTACGGACGATATTGAAGACTCGAGGGATAGGCAAGTCTCCGAGCACGTCCTGCGCATGCATCGGTATCGTCAAGCTGGCACCGAGGAGGGCGCCCCTGTCCGCGAGAATGCACAGCAATCGCTCAACGTGGCTCTCGAGAACCAAGAAGCCTCGCAAAGGCCGACTGACGTGTATGAAAAGTACGATGCGATGCTGCACGCCGGTGTCCGGGGCACCGGCCGGGGCGCAAACAAGAAGCCCGAAGTCTTGAGTATCCCATTCATGAAGAAATACATACAATACGCCAAGACAAGGATAAAGCCGGTGCTAACGCAGGAGGCGTCAGACCGGATCGCCGATATCTACGTCGGTCTCCGCAACGACGACATGGAGAGCAACCAGCGCAAGACGAGTCCCATGACTGTTCGTACCCTCGAGACGCTGATCCGTCTCGCCACGGCGCACGCCAAGGCCCGTCTCTCCAATCGCGTTGAGGTGCGCGACGCCGCGGCGGCAGAGTCCATCCTCCGTTTTGCTCTGTTCAAGGAACTTCTTGAGGACGAGTCCCGGAAAAAGCGCAGAAAGACGCGGCCGGCCGAGTCCACCGCGTTGAGCTCGGATGAAGATGAGGACGACGAAGATCATGAGAACGGTGATACCGGCGGCGACTACCGCGGAAGCACCAGCCGTCCCAGCGCTACCTCGCATAACAGCCACTCATCCCAACGCCCGGCCAGCGGCCGCCGTAACGGCACCGGACCCAAAGGCAAGGGCCCTGCTACAGCCAGCACTCCTAGGGCCGACGACGCCGAGGAGGAAGAAGAGGATATTTACAACGCAACGCCGCGGAAATCCGGACGTTCCGGGCGGAGTGCCGCGGGCTCAGCATCGCAAACTTCGTTTGCCTCTTCAGTCCCTGCGTCACAGCTGCAGACCCAGACGCAGTCCGGCCGCCAACAAAAGAGCAGCCGCGACGAGGAAGAAGACGAGGAGGAGGAGGAGGAGGAGGAGGCACTTGCCAGCGGCGCTGCTGCTCTCACAATGGGTGATGACGATGCCGAAGAAGAAGAGGAGGAGGAGGAGGATGACGGGCCGGCCCTCACCGACCAACGATACAAGCTGTTCCGCCGGACACTTGGTCAGCTGCTTAGCACGAATGTGTTCGTGGATGAATGCGCGGACTTGACTGAACTTATCGCTGCTATCAACAAAAAGCTGGGTAGCGCTGGCGCGGCTTTCAGTCGCGAAGAGGCTGTCAAGGCCCTCCGGGCGATGGATAAAGTCAACGACGTCATGTATGTTCTTCTCCGCCGCCTCTTTGTTTCCGAACGGACTCTTTTGCTAACAGTGATTGATAGGTATACCGATGGAGAACTTGTTTACAAGGTCTGAGCCAATATCACCCCAAATGTACCTACATGGGAGAAGGAGAAGGTTTTTACTAATGATCATGTGGATGGATGGGGAACGACGTGGATTCAGTCAGGGGCTCAGGTCATCGATGATTCATATGTAGGAAAGGGGTAGCAATGTGAGGGCGTTTTGTTTTTTATTTTTGTTAATGTTTTGGGCAATCAGGTCATTGCAAGATTTATAGAAAGCAAGTCTAGCGTTCAACTGTCTAACTGTCTCTCTGCCATTGAAAAAAATATCCACCACATACAATAAAGATAGGTATACACTCACTCGACGATGTGATCCACTCGACGATGTGATCCACTCGACGATGTGATCCACTCGACGATGTGATCCACTCGACGATGTGATCAATTGTGCACATGACATGAAATCTTCGTAGATAACTCATATTATATTCTGGAGAGAAGGGAAATGTCTACGCAGTGATGAGATGTGCAAATGCCCAATACTTGCACGCCGGCCTTGTCATTAAAACTCAAGCCCCCACCCCAAATAAAAGAAGACGGCAAAAAAAGGAAAGATTACGCCGGGCTCCGGTATCGCATATATGTGACCCCAAAGATCTTTTCATTGCCGACCAAGCCGATCCTGGAATTCCCTTAGACGATCATCCACCGTGACACCGTTCCAAGTCTCACTGCCTTCCTCATCCCTACCAAGAACGGGAACGCCCACCTGCTCGATGGCAAAGCTGGCGGCGACACTGCCCCATACGCATGCCTCCTCGATCGGCTTGCCCCTGGCTAGAGCGACGGCCAGCGCGCCGAGGAACGTGTTGCCCCCGCCCGTCGGGTCGACGACCCCCCTCCTCTTATCGTTATTATCGCCTTCGTCATCACCCCCCTTTTCCTTTTGGTAGTAAGGGGGCACCCACATCTCGATGCCCGGATCCACTTCGATCTCCTCGCGGGCGACGAACCCCTCGTCGTCCTGGAGAAGGCCGGCGAACAAGGCCTCCATGTCCGTATCATGTCGAAGGCCGCCGCGGACGTACTCCTTCTTCTTTGGCTTCTGCTGCTGCGTAGGTTTGTTGCTGATGCTGGTGCCGCCGCGCTTCCGGCCGCCGTTCTTGGCAATGTAACACCCCTTTTCGCCGGCGCGGACCACCAGGGTATAGCTCTGCAGTGGCATGCTGGCGAGCAGCTGCTCGCAGCTCTGCTCCACAGCCGCGGCGCTGATCTCGCCAGTGAGGGGGTCCAGGCCGTCCGAGCCCATGAACCCGGCGAGCTCGGCATGGTTGGGGCTGCAGATGTCCACGAGGGGCAGCGTGTTGGTGCAGTTGAGCAGCTCGTCCGGCACGCACCGGTCCGGCACCGGCTCCCAGATGATTACGGGGCGCGTGTAGCCCTCGCGGTCCGCGGCCTTGCGCCGCGCAATGATGTCCGTGACCAGCTCGCGGCATCGCGTCGGGTTGCAGATAAGGTGGAACGCCCGGGCCTGGAGCAGAGCTGGGCTGTCGACCAGGTCTTCAGCTGTTAGGCGTTTCTTGGGAGTTGTGTACCGGAATGCGCGCCGCTCCGAGGCGTCAACATAGCCGTTCCATCCCCGCGTGGTGAGCCGGTCTGCTGAGAAGCGGAGCACCGCTGACGTATCCCAGCTGTCAACTAGGGCTGTGATGGATTCTGGAAAGTCAGACCCTTGGTCGACGAACCAGCCGACCGACTTGGATAGTGGTGGAGGGGAGAAGAGCCGAGCCCCGAGTGCCGAGTAGGATCCTGCCCCACCGAGAACATCGCGTACCGAGGGCTTGGGTGGGAGGTACTCGATTTCGTCTTGGAAGTCGTGTTAGTCGTTGTTTCTGGGCCAAATTTGACAGATGGCATGACAGGAGAAGACGGGATACAGCGGAGAGTTAGGAAAGAAATCGAAAGCAAAAAAATAAAAAAATAGGGAAACTTGGAGCTCCAAAAATAGATGGTATAGCATATAGCAAGTGAACGTGAGGTATCACGACGTGAACCTCAAATACTTGGCCGGTGGAGTGTCACAGTACCTACCAATAATGAACATGCCCAACGTCACAAAGTCGATCATGTTGGCGGCGGCTCTGTCATGCGACGCTGCTGAACGAGTGTAATTTGCTTCTGCCTGCCTTCATTCCTTTGGGGACTTTTGGAAATACTCAACGAGCGAAACAAGTGAATCGGGCATGAGTGTCGTTCGACTTAGCGGCCCACTGAGGACAGGAAACAGTCAACCAGTCTGCGCCACGCCTGCTGAATTGGGACGCCTGCAGCAGGCAGCCTCCTTTGGGATCTCGCTGGGTGGACTCACAGGAACTCACAGGGACCCTGCCTCGTCTTCTGGAAGGCAGGCATAGGCATGCATATTTGTATAGATAGGTCCCTGCACCTTTCGACTTCAAAGTCCACGCGTCTTTACGTTTTTTCAACGGCAACGAACGTAATCTTGTAGGTTGAGGAGGTGGTTTGCGCCGTTGAAGGCCAGAAAGCTGGAAAGCTGAGGGGGGGGTTTACCAGGCCCAAATGGCATGCCTCAAAAACGCGGATTGGGCGGGCTGAAAGTGAGAGCCCCACATTTCCTGTCGGAGCTTGCACAGGAGCTTCCCATCTTGGGTCTGAGCGTCGGAGCAGTCAGGGGTGATCTTCAAGCTGTCAGAAAAGCGCGCCGAACTTCGTCTGTTTTATGCTTCAATGGTCCCTCGTTTAAAATCTTGAGACCCTGCCCCCTACCTGCCTCGTCTTCTCTGCTCCTTATTACCGTACGGTTTATCGATACATCAAATTGCCCTAATTCGCCCACCACGAAAAAGAGTTTCCATAACCCGCCCTCCCTAGGTTGGCAACTTGCTTCTGTTGCTCCTTCCTTCAACTCGAAATCCATTGTCGCAACTGCCCTCTTCGCTTCTGCCCACCATGGCTACCAACTCGATGCATAACCTTTCGACGTTGATCAAGAGGTCCGTATCTCAACACGCAGGAGGACGCAACCCAACTCCAGCTCCCCAGCTGGCTGTTGGCGACCATGGCACTCGCCATTCTGCTCTCAGCGCGATCTGCGCGAAGCTGTGCTAACTCGATGCGCAGACTCGAAGCTGCCACATCCCGTCTCGAGGACATTGCATCGTCGACCATCGAGCTCCCCCAGGCCGTCCCCGGCATCCAGCATACCCTCGCCTCGCCCCTGTCGGCATCCGGGGTTGGATCGCCAGCTCCTGTGCCCTCGCCAGCACCTGTGACTGCCCCCCCCCCGCCGCCAGTTCCTCCCAAGGCCCCCGAGGAGCCTCTTCCCGAATCCGTCGAAGAATTCGATGCCTTCATTAGCCAATCTGTCGAGAAGTTCGTCAAGCTCAGCAATGCGATAGGCGGCCTGGTTGCCGAGCAGGTAGGGCATACACACACCTCACCAACAGCCGAACACGGCCGAGCCCGCTGACACTTCTCGTTTTACACAAAGGCCGCCAAGGTACTTCAGGGGTTCAAGGAGCAGCGCAAGTTCCTGCTCATTACAACGAAATCAAAGAAGCCCGACCTTACTGGCTCCGAGATGTCGGTCTATCAGGACACCTTGAAGGGCATAAACGACGCTTTGGTGGCCATATCCAGCATCAGAGATTCCAACCGCGGCGCTTCCGAGTCTACGCAGCTGAATGCTGTCGCCGAGGGGCTTATGGTCTTGGCCTGGGTGACAGTCGACTCCAAGCCTTTCAAGTTTGTGGAAGACGCCCTCGGTTCCGCCCAGTTCTTCGGTAACAGAGTACTCAAAGAGTTCAAGGACAAGTAAGTAGTGGAGCTTGCCGCGGTAGCCTCTCACGCTGGACTATTTTTTGACATGTAAACAGGGACCCTCAGCAGGTAGCATGGATTCAGTCACTGTTTCAGATATTCCGGGACCTTGCCGACTACGTCAAGAACTACTTCCCCAACGGTATTTTGTGGAACGCCAAGGGAAAACCTGTGCAGGAAGTACTCAAGTCCCTTGCAGCAGCACCGGCAGCACCGGCGAGTGCTCCCGCGCCTGCCCCTGGTGGCCCTCCGCCACCCCCTCCGCCACCGCCAGGTCCTCCGCCTGTGCTTCAAATCAAGGAGCAGAAGGCAGAGCCGGCTCCCGCGGCAGGAGGAATTGGTGCTGTATTCTCCGAGCTCAACAAGGGTGAGGCTGTTACAAAGGGGCTCCGGAAGGTGGACAAGTCTGAGATGACGCACAAGAATCCATCCTTGAGGGCCGGGTCGACCGTCCCCGATCACGAGGGATCTACACGTGGGAAGAGCCCTGCCCCGGGAAAGAAGCCCAAGCCCGAGAGCATGCGGGTTAAGAAGCCGCCAAAGAAGCAGCTTGAAGGCAACCAGTGGACAATCGTATGTTATCGGTCTTGGACTTTGTCTATTCCTGACGCAAAGTGGGGCGTTGCTTGTTGCTTTGACTGACGTAACCCCTTTTTTTCCCTGCAGGAAAACTACGAAAAGGAGTCTCAGCCGATCGAGATTGCGGCGACCATGTCCCAATCAATCATGATCAGCAAGTGCTCCAACACCACCGTCATCATCAAGGGAAAGGCAAACGCGGTCACAATCGATAACACGAACCGACTTTCGTTGGTGGTCGACTCGCTCGTGTCAACTGTGGACTTGGTCAAGTCTCAGAATTTTGCGCTGCAGGTGCTGGGCACTATCCCCACCGTGTTGATGGATCAGGTTGATGGCGCGCAGATTTACTTCAGCAAGGAGAGCATAGCGACCAGGATCTACACGAGCAAGTCATCTGGCGTCAACCTCAATGTCATCTCTGGACCCGACGATGACTACAAGGAGCTGGCACTGCCATCACAGATCTGCTCGTATTTTGACAAGAAGAAGGAGGACCTTGTGAACGAGATTGTCTCTCACGCCGGCTGAGCCGAGCGCTTTTGTTCTCGGTGTTACTACTATTTATTTTCTGTACTGTAGACGACACACCCCCACATGTTGGTGTACCAAGATTATAATCATCATCCTGTGCGGGATGGAAAGTGGTTATTCCCTTTCCCCACCCCCTTGTTCTCTTTGAGCCCTATCCTCCAGCCTAAAGTCTATATATTTTAGATATATTTTTGGCCAGCGCGTGTTCCAATTAAAATTGAAAATAAATCAACTTATATCCATATCTATCTCTCTTTCGGGTTCTTTGTGTTTCCAGTTTAGAATAGCTGATTTATTACTTGGAGTGTAATTATAACTGGACATTTTTGCAGCCTCTCAATGCTTATCGTCATGTGCGCGACTGCGTGACTGACGCCTTGAACCCCAGGCTCAAATTATCTAGGCAATTTATCCAAGAGACCTGTATCTATGGCAATCTCTTGTGAGTATTATAAGTGTTGCCAAATAGTTAGTTCCAACATTTAATTTGCACGCCGAATAGTATAATTTAAATACCGCCAACTTCAAAGGCTCGGCCACGCAGGATGATCATGTACTGCTGCCAAGGTCAAGGCCGCCCAGCTTACCGGCCGCTAAGAGTCCATCCAGAAATCTGTCGAAGCTGCTCGCCACTACGAGCTGGTCGTCACGGGTCAGCGCAGTTCCCGAGGAGACAGCCCAGCCAAGACCAGGATAGATGCTGCAAGAGCTGAACTGGAGGCGAGGCCTTCTGTGAGAAAGTATCAAGACGTTGTGAGACGAGAATAGATTCTGTTAGTTCCTCGAACAACTGGGTAAATAAAAGGCCGACCCTGTTGCCTTGGGTAGCGAAAAGGGGGGCACATCGGTCACAAGAATATCACAAGGGAGACAAAATCGCTTCAACGCATTCCCTCGATGTGTCACTTTTACGCTCATGGGATACGCGAATCGTTGAGGAGCAGTCGGCCTTGGCAAGAAAGAGTGTATTCGTATCTTGAAACTTTATTATTGTGTTGTTTTTATGGGAGTTATTGTTCTTGTGAACTGTGACAATATCCAATCCCTCAACTCACTCAAGTTCCACGGCACGTCATTGCCACAATCACCAGGCCTGCATGTTCATGGGTCAAATTGTGTTCTGCAGATGATGTCTGATTTATGCTATTGTTTTTTTGTGATGAATGCTTTCCTCAACCCAACCAAATCCGCCTGCCTGCCATGATCGAAATGAGATAACGCCGGTTCTATGCCGAACTGCCTCGATGAAGTAGGAAACGCCCAACCAGCTAAAATTACTGACGCCAAACCCTCTTACAAGATGGAAACCCAACCAATGGCGGGGAATACTCACTCATAGGGAGAACTAGACCTGGCGGCGAAACCGCGCCGGCTAGATTCCCGAGCAAACCCCCCAAAACTCCGAGCAACGGTATCAGGAGCGAATGATCCAACCTACTTTTCGTCGCTTCGCTTTGCGCTGCAGCTGACAATCTTGACCTTGTCGGCCACCACGGTAGTTTGACCGTTGTCCATCTTGAACGTGACGTTCTTGATCAAGAAGGTCCAGACTTCATCGCAGAAGCGGTACGTATCGAGCGAGCCCTACGTTCCGGTGGGACGGTTGTGTCAGCAAAATATCATTTTCACCAACAGGAATATACATAATGTATGACAATAAGGTGTCTGGTATGTAATGGATGTGCATTGCAGAATTTGTGCCTGGACATTTTCTCTCTTCCTCCTTAGCCACCAAGCCACCAAGCCAGAAAGAGTCGGGCAGGCACGGCAAGCTGGCAACGGGCAGCGGCGGAAGGGGTATGTGTTTTTTTTTCTTTCTTCTAACGGGAAAATGCCGAAAGCAAAAGAAATGGAAAAATCGGTTGGCATTCACCTTGAAAGTCAGCCGAGCCTTGACCTTGTCCGAGAGAGCTTCGGCCACGATGCGGTCAAATTGCGTGAGGACCTTCATGGCCAGCTGGGGATCAATACGCTCGGCCCCAATAAGGTCATCCAGTGCATCCGTCAATGTCAAGCCGAGGCTATAATAACCGTTGTTCAACGAACCAGGTGTTAGCAAGCCAAAAACTTGTACACGGTGAAGCAATTCAGTTTTTGGTCTGTCTGCCTGCGTACGAAGAAGGTACCCGTACGCAGCAGAAAAAAAAACAACCCGCCCCAAAAGTTCAGTATGTACCTTCCATGACGATACAAATCGTAAAAGTTCGTTGCGCTGGCCGCCATTATTGCTTTCTCTATTTGGTCTTCTGTCTTTTGCTTCTCCGCGCGATGGTTAGGCGGCGGGCGGCGATTTCGTTGATGTTGGATGTTGGAGGTGGGAGAAAGAGCTTAAATAGTTTCGAGGGAAAGAGGGCGTTGAAACAAGGATGAGTCAGCAGGCGCCATACGCCGCGTTTCCGTGGCGGAGCGGCGCGCTAGGCTAGGCTAGGCAGGCAAAGTCACGTGCGGATCCTTGAGCTGGAGCTTGCACTGCGGCAGCTGCTGGTTCAATGGGGCACTTGTTGGAACCACTCCTCTGGACGAACCCGGCCTCGAGAATCGGGAAAGCGAACCACCAGCCCGCTGCTTCGAGACAGCCCCCCCCTCCCTCGACAAAACGCAAACCAACTTTGATCCAAGGGCCCCAGCAAACGACTATCAAAATGAGCTTAACGTACGGACTTGGCGGGATAGGAGGGAGTTTGGCGGTAGTGGGAGCTTGTGAGTGCATTTCGTGGCGGTAGCTTCGAGGGTGTTTGGGGTTGGCTTGCTAACGGGAGGAATCGCGCAGATATGCTTTTCACGGGCAGTGGCGAGTCTTTCGATGTACGCAATGACACCGATCAATCCCTGGTTCTCTAAGCAAGCTTTTGGTTTCTCATTCAAACCACGATGTTCTAGGTCGGAGCCTTCCTCGAATCCGTCTCGCCGTACGCGTGGGCAGATATGGGCATTGCACTCTGCATAGGCTTGTCGGTAGTAGGCGCGGCATGGTATGATATACACCCTGTCCTACTGATTCCCATCTCCCTGTCTCGTTTTGCTAACTCGCCGTCAATTATAGGGGTATCCTGATCACCGGATCCTCCATCCTGGGCGGAGGCGTCAAGGCGCCCCGCATCCGAACCAAGAACCTGATCTCCATCATCTTCTGCGAGGTCGTCGCCATCTACGGCGTCATCATGGCCATCGTGTTTTCTGCACTGCTGAACCCCGCCGACGGTGAAAAGGCGTTCTCGGCCGACAGCTACTATACGGGCTACGCACTGTTCTGGTCTGGCATCACGGTCGGCATGTGCAACTTGATCTGCGGCATTGCCGTCGGTATCAACGGAAGCGGTGCTGCGCTGGCAGACGCTGCTGACCCTACACTGTATGTTGCGAAAGCGCTTACCCACATGGTGATGACAAACTGCTGACATGGTCTCCTGTAGATTCGTTAAGATTTTGGTCATTGAGATCTTTAGCTCGGTGCTTGGCCTGTTTGGCCTGATTATCGGGCTGCTCGTGTCTGGCAAAGCCACCGAGTTTGGCGGTTAAAGCCAGCCTCAAAACTCTCTCGCATAACATAAACAACTGTACGCTGCTGCTAGTATTCGGACTGCTCAACATAGCGTGTCTGTGTATCTTCATTGTCACCGGCGTTTTGGAAGAAGGCTAGGAATGGTTAATTGGGAGGGTCAGCATATATCTCAGAAGGTGTAGAAGTTTGACTGTACAAAAGCTCATCCAGGTTATTATACGGTTAGTTCCATTCGCAGACACCTTACTGTCTATACCTTGGCTATACATCGCTTCGTATATTACCCATTAACAGTGCCTCCACCTTTACCCCCTTGCGCAGCGGCTCTGGGCCGCTTGGCATGCAGAGAAGAGCATTTGCCCCTTTCAGGCTACCCACTCGTGAACTCCTCTGGCCTCCTGTGCTAGCCGCAGACAGCGTCCCATCCTTGGTGACTGAGACGACAGCCCGGTGGTACTCTGGCCGAGCCTTGTCTAGAGGGAAATCGTGGGATAATATCACGGGAAGTCGTGTCAAGCCCGCCGGAGAAACTCCCGACATTTGATGTAGTGACGGAAGCACAAAGAGGTGGAAGGTGACGAGGGCCGAGGCGGGGTTCCCCGGGAGCGAAAACATGACCTTTGAGACCCTTTCACCGGCGTTGTCCTTTACAGGGACAGTGGCAAATGTCGTCGGCTTGCCAGGCTTCATAGCAACGCGACCGAAGTGAATGGTACCACCGAGGGAGCGTTCTATCGTTGGCTTCAGAAGATCAAGCTCGCCCATCGAAACACCTCCAGTAGTGATTACCAGATCGGTTCGGCGCATTGCGTGCCTGAGACGCTCCTCTAGGAATCCTGCTTTGTCACTCACGATGCCGAGGTCGATCACACTGTAGCCCGACTCGGTGGCTGCCGATATTAGGGTTGGCCGATTGGTGTCCCGGACCTCTCCGAGCCGCAGGGCACCTGGCCGATTCGATTCCACGATCTCGTCGCCTGTCGACAAGACGCCGATGACTGGTCGTCGATACACCTGCACTTCGGATACTCCGGCTGCGGCGAGCAGGCCGATCTCACCGCCGACGGTGGAGATTTGATCCCCTTTTTTGAGGATGAGCGCGCCCTCTTTGATGTCGCTGCCGACTTCCCTGATGTTTTCTCCCTCTTTTACGTTCTCCGCGAGAATCTCAACCTCCTTTTCCTCTTTTTCATCCTCCGTCTTGGACACTAACACCGTATCCTCGACCATAATGACCGAACTGGCGCCCGGTGGAAGCGGTGCTCCAGTGGTAATCCTTGCAATCTCGCCCTCTTTCAAAGACTTGACCTCGCCGGGAGCGGCATGTGAGACGGATGTAACGGGAAACACGCCCTTCATATTGCCGTCACTGGGGACCACGACAGCGTAGCCGTCCACTATGCTCGCCCGAAAGGCCGGGACGTTCTCGCTGGCTCGGACATCTTGGGCAAGCACCGCCCCAACCAGCGCGCTGCCCACCTCCTCCGTAACGATTTCAGGGGTGGGGGTGTGCCGCTTTATCAGCTCCAGTGCTTTCTCGACGGATAGCATGGGGTAGGGGGATTCCCTGTGGCGACGGCTTGGGCCGAGACTGGGATCATTGGACTTTGGGTTTTCATTGGGCTTGGTGTGCCTTATGAGCCCACCACCGTGTCCGTGTCCATGGCTCCCGTGGCCATGACTATGTCCACCATGGCTGTGGCCGTGATCGTGGCGGTGATGGCTATGCGTTTGCACGTTGCTACCTGCGCCAGCACTAACCCCGGCTTCCTGCTCCAGCTTCTTCACACCGCCAGAATGAAGTACCCTGGAGCTCACCCCCGCGGCCTGCAGGCACGCATGCGGTAGCATCTTGAGTACAGCCTGCAAGTTCTCACTAGCCCCCTTGGGTGATCCGGGGAGGGTGATAATGATAGTCTGGTTTCGAACACCGGCGACGGGCCTAGACATCATAGCGAAGGGCGTGACGGCCAGTGAGGCGGCCAACATGGCGTGGACCAGGCCGGGGGCTTGCTTGTGCAGGAGAGGCGAGACAGCTTCGGGGGTGTGGTCCGCCTTGGCAAAGCCGGTGCCGCCCGTGGTGACAATCAGGTTGACCACGTCCTGGTCGTTGTCAGGGCCCCTGTCCGCCCAAAGCACGATCTGCCGCTGGATCTGCGAGACAACATCGCTCACGATGCTGGAATCGCTGACCTCCCACTGGCCCCCGCCGTCTCTCTCAAAGACACCCCGGAGTGTGGCGTCGGCGGCGTCGGCGGAGGGGTCCTTGGCAGCTGTCGTCGAAACGATGAGAATTGCTGCCTTCAGAAGAGGGGCAGGCTGTGACGACGACATAATTCTGGTGGGGTATTGACCTGTATTCGAGTATTTGAATCTCTCGATTAATTGAAGCTTGAAATAAATGAGGTTATTACAAGCTTAAATGCCACTCGGTTCTTAGTAAGGCAGGCAACTTGAGCTGTTGCAACTTCGAAGGTGAACTAAGTTGGAAGGCGGGGTATTTCAACAAGACAGGTCAACCCATTTTGGAGGAGAGTTCAAGTAGGTAGGTATATTTATTTTCATGCATTATCTCATCAAAAAGGCAATTCCAGCACACTTGATTGTTTAGAAACCCTTCCATATGAAAGCCAGGTTTTCAAAGATAAAATAGTAGGATAATACCATACATACATACAATGAGACCTTAACTTCAACCAAACACCCAGACAAGCTCTTCAGGGGTAGGCAAGGGTAAGGGTTAGGGTTCTAAAAAGTCTCCACCAAGATTTTGGCTCGTTCTGTGTTCTCATCTCAAGAGAGAACGCGTCACAGAACTCATCCAACCACCACCATGGTGCGCCTCAAAGATCGATACCTGCTTGTCAACATCGTCTACTCCGATGTCCCAGCGGGACAACAATCAAAAGGCAGTACATCAGACCTGCTCGTCTACAACCAGCCAACGACCGGCGAGCTCAGGCCGCAGCTTCTTCTCAAGGCCATTCGCAGCGAGGTAGCATCACTTTTCGGGGACTGCGGATCTGGTGCCATTGATCGAAGCCTTCAAGGTAAAGACTATCTCAAAAGATTTTTTTATTTTATTTTACCAAGGTTGAAGTTATTATATCCACAGAAGCCAACCATCGTGATAGTCAAGTACCTTTCCACAGCCACGTCGACATTCATTCTGCGAGTGTCACGGGCTCATTACCGCCTTGTCTGGGCTGCTCTCTCATTCATGAACCAGCTCCCCATCAAGAATGGGAGGCCATGCATCTTTCGCGTGGTGCGCGTCAGTGGCACTATCCGCAAAGTCGAGGAGGAGTGCGTACGACGCGCCAAACTCTTGATCCTCGCGGCCAAGCGGGAAATGTCTGGCAAGAGCTCAGACGCCCTGGGTGCCCTCTTACGTGGTGGCAGCAAAGATAACGCCCGAAGCCTTACGATTTTGGGAGACTTGGACGAGTCAGAACCAGAGTACGGCGACGCTATGGACGACGGATGAATGATTACTGGGTGGCAGAGGTTGTTTCGCTTGTGGAGCAGAGATAAACAAACCACCGGCCGCTGGAAATTCCCCAATTCCCTCGATCCTTTCCAGCGCATCATGTCTTTTTACGCACTACCTTTATACCAGAGCTGGAGACCTCTTGTGGCATGCCCGCCAGAGGACCGCCAGCGTCTTCGGCTTCTTGGGCTCGGGCCTGTTGAAGCTTCTCTTGCTCCTCCTCCTCCTTCCTCTCGATGTCATCGAACGCCTCCTTGTTGTCGATCCATCTCTCTTGAAGGTCTTGGCAATCCAATAATGACGACTCGTTTCGCATTGCTACCTGCCAGACAGTGTCATTCGTCCCTTCGGCGGCGCCAAAGACGTACCCGTTTGCCCGATCTATCACATGTAGGATGTGCATCATACTCTTTTTATTCTCGACTGCTAGGACCTCAAACCTGACAAGCCCGAACTGCTCTACGAGATTCGCAACGGCTTGGTTTAACCGGCTGAACTTTTGGCTTCGCAGGGCTGGTGACTCCTCTTCAAGGGACGGTATGAGTTGCTGAAGCTCTTGGACTTCGGTATAGTAGTCGAGATTAAAGGGCAGTGGGTCGTAGCTGGCGACCTTGTCGATCTTGGTCAATACGTTGATATGGGGGAGATCCATCTGAAGCATGGCGCGCAGGCAGAGGAGGATGTTGGAGACGTAGAGCGATGGTTGCGTGAGGCAAAAGGAGTCGGACAGGTGGACCACCACCAGCTGCAGTTCAGTCAGTCATCTTCACGCGCTGGATAGCGGTGTCCGAATCACTGACTCTATATCCTAATTTTTGTAGTCGGTAAAAGATGTTGCGCAAGGAGTTGTGGTGCGTGTAAAGTTCAACCTGGCCAGGGCAATCAAAGAGCACATAGTCGTCGCCCAACTCTTTCAGGCCGTTCTCTAGCCATTCCATGTTGTTCTCTAGTTCTTCAAGCGCATAAAGGATGCCTCCGTTGGGGCCTAGCCGGTCGTCCGACATGATCTCCTCCAACGTCACCAAGCTTCGGATGTCGAGAGCGCAAGGGTAGTTGGTGTGGTCATTCGCCGGGTCCAAGTTAATGACAGAACATTGTCGCCCAATCGCGCCCATGAACTGGTGCACTAGGGAAGGAAATAGTCAGCAACAGTGAGCTTTGCGTGTTTGCGGGCATGCAAATGCGACGGGCGCAACTTACTACCATCGCAGAAGGTGCTCTTCCCTGAACCGGGGCTGCCGAGGACGAGCTGCCCGAAAGGCATTTTGAGTGACTGCTACAGTGATTATCGATCAAATTTTTAGTAACTAAGACTTGCTATTCTCGTGAGTCTAAAGAGAAGTAATAAGAGTGGATGTGCGGTAAAGGAGCTGAAGAAGTTGAAAGTCTATCTTGTCTGTCTGTCAAAGGCAAAGAAGCTGAGGGGGGTCCTTTTACTTCCCTACCCCACCAATGATGAACAATGACATGGCGCCTGCCCGCCCCTCCATTTCGCAACGAAAAAAAGGCGGGCAAGAACGGCAGAAACATTCCACCCCTGTTTACACTTGCCCGCGAAGCTTCCGTCGCAAAGCAGCCGCCCTGCTTGTTATTTACCTAGCAGTTACTCGGTCAAGCTCCGCAAAGCCGCCTTTCTCCCCTTTTCACCTAACTGTTGATTGCAACCTCTTCTTTCACTTTGTTGCTTCAACCTATCCATAGTTGTACCAAATATGGCTCCAGGTAAGACCAATCCAGCGAATACCAATTCCCCGTCCCCGAAACTGTGAAGTCTAATCCGTAATAAACAACAGCAACACAATTCGAGGTGGCGCAACCGCCCAACGACGCCGTTTCAGCACTCGTTTTCGCTCCCGACGCACCGAATCGATTGCTCGTCTCGTCGTGGGACAAACATGTCTATCTCTATGAGATTGCCGATGGAACAGAGGAGGCGACGCTGGTCAAGACGTACGAGCACCGCGCTCCCGTGCTGGACGTGTGCTTCGGCGCAAACAAGGACGAGGCCTTCACGGCGGGCTTGGACCGCCAGGTGACGAGGTCTGTTATTCTTCACTCCCTGGAGGAAACAGCGGATGGGGCTAACATTACTTTTCTTCTAACAGAATTGGCCTCGCGACTGGTGAACAGACCGTCTTGAGCAAGCACTCTGAGCCGGTGCGATGCGTCGTCTATAGCCCCGAACACTGTACGACTCGGGTGACAAGAATCCCTTTTGGCTTCAAGACTTCACTAACCCTTTGCAAAGCAATCCTCATCTCCGCCTCGTGGGACAGCACCCTGCACATCCACAATCTCGCCTCCCCCTCGTCATCTTCACCGACACCTTATCTCACAATCCAGCTCCCTGGGAAACCCCACGCCATGGCGGCCAGCCCATCCAAGGTCGTCGTGGCCATGACCGCGCGCCTAGTCCACATCTACGACCTCCCCACCATCGCCAGCGCCCTCGCCGCCTCTTCCGAAAACACCAATGGCACCGCAGCGGACATTCAACCCTGGCAACAGCGCGAATCCTCCCTCAAGTTCCTCACCCGCGCGGTATCATGCATGCCCAACGATGCAGGGTATTCCACAAGCAGCATCGAAGGCCGCGTCGCGGTAGAATGGTTCGAGGACACAGCCGAGTCGCAGGCTCGCAAGTACGCGTTCAAGTGCCACCGGCAGGCGGCGCCCGAGGAGGAGGGCGGTGGCGACATCGTGTACCCGGTCAACGCGCTGGCGTTTCATCCTGTCTATGGCACGTTTGCGTCGGGTGGCGGCGACGGCACGGTGGCGCTCTGGGACGCCGAGGCCAAGCGGAGAATGCGCCAGTACCAAAAGTTCACTGATGGCGTTGCGGCGCTGGGCTTTTCCAAGGACGGCAAGTACCTCGCCATTGGCGTGTGCCCCGGTTTTGAGACGGGCATGGAGGACTATACTGGTGAAGGTAGGGCAAAGGTGTTCATCAGGGAGCTTGGCGAGACCGAGGCCAAGGGCAAGGGCTCAAAGTAAAGAAACTTCGCTTGTATGATGTATAGCAGATATCTGTCTCTGCGTGTATGTGTTTTTGTTTGGCGTTTTTGGGGGTGGTGGGCTACGCAGTCTGGTTCAACTTTAAGCAGCACATCTGCAGATTGTCGAAACACTGGCGGTATTTGGTTGTGAGGCAAAAAAACTGCAATCTATTTATGACTTATTACTGCTGATAGCCATCTACATATGCTTATGTTGGGGAAATAGGGGCTCGTTTCTCCTCGTCCGTTCTAAGTCATTAAATGCTAAATAGGCAACCAACAAAGTACAATGATGATCATGGTGTCTTCGTCCCCTTGGGTACAATCATCCACACTTTTTCATATGTACTCTTCGTACGATCGTGTCTACAAAATCCTCCACCCTCTTGCATGTCAATGGCGAAGTAGGTTTCAACGATCCGGTTGGTCGTGTGCGGAGGTTGAGCGATGCTGTGGCACCGATGTCAGTCAGTCTTTGGTTCATGTGCCGAGTTATTGGGTGATATTATAATTGAAGGCGGAAAGACGGCGATCAACTGCTGAATAAATATCAAGGAGACGATTGCCCTCTTACTCTGTAGAATCTGGTGAATGCACTTCGGCGCGCGGAGGGCCTTGATGTGGGCCAAAATCCAAGGCATTGATTGCGTCCATGGTGGCAAGCACGGTCCTGCGCCGAGTCGAGACCTCGGTGGACGCCAGTGTATGTGTTTGGGCTCATAGCAGCGCCTCCCTTTCCCTGCTCAACGTGTGTTTTCTCTTCGAAACAGATGTTGAGATGTTTGCACTTCCACATCAATAACCCTGCGTCGAGGAGATCCCTCCAGGGGTAGTGACACGCCCCTTAGTTTGTATCTTGATCTATCTGGCGTATCTGAGACGAACGTTTCCCAGGAGCTTTGCTCTTTCTCTGGCGTCTGGTGCGGGTCTGGAGGGTGACTAACCTCCACTTCTATCTCGTCGTTGTTGGTCGTAGTTGAGATGTCAACAACAGGTTGAATAATTTCACATGCCAAGTTTGTGAGTTCACCCCTTTCTGTCATCTGAGTGATGGGCTCGGATCTAAAAACAGCATCCCTGGATCTTACAGCGGTAGTGTTCCCTCGCGAAGAGTCTACATCATTATTCTCTGCAGTATGTTCAGCCTGCTCAACATCTGCGTTCTCACCCAAGGTTGGCTTGTTCTGACTGGTCTCCTCGACTCTTTTTGGCTTCATTTGACCAACAAGCTTATTTCTCTTTACAGCGAGTGCAAACGAGTTGTCATCCGGCATCTCTGGGTGGCGAGCTCTTTTTCGTTTGGTTTGCGAGGCTGATGGCGTTGTTGACTGCGTCAAGTCTAAAATCCCCGTCGGGCCTGCGATGGGCTGGATTCCCCCCTTTCTTGTCAGCCGGACCAACCCGTTTGGCTTGGTTTCGTCTGCTGAAAACCCATCGCCGGCCAGATATCTTGAAAATGGCATTCTTGTTTTGGCGAAGGCGTCGGGTTTCTGCTTCAGCTTCTTATAGCCTCTTGAGGGAATTTTGTCGAAAATCAAAAACGGACGGCGTCGTGGACCCCCCCCGCGTTGGCTCGTGGTCAACCTCATCGGTGCCTTTTGTTCATGGTCCAAAGATGATGCCGGAGTAGAGACAGTATTCTTACTGTTGTCGACGTCTCTGTCGCCAGGGTCTTCGTCTTCTGACTCTTCAGAGTCTGCATATGAAGCAGGTGCTGGTGAGCGAGGTGGTGAAACTGGCGAGTTAAAAATGACTATAAGCAGTCATTCTGTCAGACTCTACTTTGTGAGTGGCTTCACAAAATGACCCTTTACCACTTACTTTTTGTCCCCAATGGTTCCAAGCCAAAATCACTTTCGTCATTGTTCTCATCCTCTTCACTGGTAACAGCCTCGTCGTCAGATTGTATCTCCTGGACCTCGTAGTCTTTCTCTAGAAAACCCCGCTTGCCGGCGGAGACTTGGAAAGTAATATTGGTGTCAAGACTCCTCTCCTGTTCGAATCCATCTTTTTCTGGCTTCTCGCAGATGACACGGAAGCTCAGATGGCGCGGATGCTTTTCTGTTGACTCTGTCTGCCGCGCCTTCGCTCTAAGATCTGGCAGTGTGCTAGGCCTCCCATTCCTCCCTTTGTGCGAGTATGTGCGAATAGATCGACCGTTTGAGGAAGTTTCGAACAAGCTCCGGGATCTTCCAAGGAACAGCATTTTTATCGAATGCCCTGAGAGTCAACGTATGAGTGAGTGTGATGGGGTTTGGGGTTCTAGCCTCCAAGAGTAGAAACGAGTGTCTTGACTTTAGAATAGAGGCGAGGAACCAAGTCCCGTCCCAGACAAGCGAGACAAGGGGGCATCGACGAGGAGTGAAGGTTTTTGGAGAAAACCTCCCAGATGTTTGTGTGTTGCATGATTTCCGCCGCAAGGAAAGTGGGATGGGACCGTAAAACATAAGTGGAAGGAGCAACTCACATCGCGCTCTCACCGGCATTACTCGACAAGGAGAACTTGCACCTTTTTTTTTTTTTATTTATTTAAATAAGTAAGTCCGAAATATCATTACACTCTCTACCTTTATGGCTCCCTTAAAGCAAACCTTTCTCAGAGAAACTGTGTCTGGCCAAACGAAAAGCCCGAAAATGGGAAGCTACCCCTTTTAATCGTCTCGCACTGTTCTGGCATCCTCCTACAAGATCCTATGTTATCACATCCAAGGTTTTCGTGCCATCAAACTACTTACTGGCCATCAGCGGCGGGATTGATGGCCTTTGGGATGGGGACATAGTCGAAGTGACCAGCCAGCCCCATCAGCCTAGGAATACGTATTAGTCTCCGTCTTCTTTGATGCGTAGTGGCCCAAGGCAAGAAAAGTCTCGAACAGAGTATAGGAAAAAATAACCCGTACCAGACATCGCACGGGTGCTTGTTCATCTTAGGCCCATATGCGAACGTATTCGGGAATCCAGGATCAAACGGCGTCGCATTCTCAATCTCTTCGATATCCTCCTCGCTCAGACGCAGCGTAAGAGCCTCGATGTTTCCCTTTAAGTGATTTGTATTGCGTCCGCCAACAATGGGGAAAACGTTTGGCGTCTTATGCATGACGTACGCGAGCGCCACGCTGGTGATGAGCGTGTTCTTGCGCTTGGCCACCGCCTCGAGGGCCTTGCTGACCTTGATGTCGTTCTCGCTGGCTTCGACTGCGCGGCCTTCTTTCTTGGCCTGCTGGCGCTGCTCCTCCGTCTTGAAACTGCCACCTCCCAGCGCCCTCCAGGGCGCCAGCGCCATGCCCTCGTCCCGGCACATCGGGATGATCTCGCGCTCAAAGTCGCGGACTGAAGCAGACCACATGCCCTGGTAGACGGAGAACTGTCGCATGTTGTGGTCGCGGGCATACTGGTTGGCTTTGCTCACTACCCAGGCGGGCGAGTCGCTGATGCCGAGGTAGAGTACCTTGCCACTTGTGACCAGGCTGTTCAGGGACTGAATCAGCTCTGGAATCGAGGTTGAATAGTCCCACCAGTGCACGTAGAGCTGAGAAGCGATAACAGTTAATATCATAAGAGGTCCTGATAGTACAAGAAATAAGCAACGTACGAGGTCGATGTAATCGGTCTGGAGCTTCTTCAAGCTTCGCTCAACGGAGACATGCAAGCTCTTGGTGCTGTTCCCGCCAAAGTTGGCCATGATCTCCTTATCTGCGTGGGCGGTTCGATAATTGGTCGCGAACTTAGTGGCAATCACTTTATTATTTCAAATCAGCATCACCCAAACCATTTCTTGGTAGAGTAATGCCAGCTGAAACTCACCCATCTGGTCACGGTTGCCACGTTTCTTCATCCACTCTCCAATCCACTGCTCAGACTCCTCGCATTGATAGTTGTTGGAGGTGTCGATAAAGTTGCCTATGGACAAACACATACTATTAATTGATCCTGTTTCTTGCCCAGACGCAGTGAAAAGGGGGATATCATATCATACCTCCACTTTCATAGAAGAAATCCAGAATACTCTCTGTAGTCTTTTGGTCACAATCTCCCATGTATTCCTTCCTGCAAAGAAAGGGAACTCAGTCAGAAAAAATGGGGTTGATCTTTCTGGCACAGCACAAAATATCAGAAAAAAACTGACCAAGAATTGCCAAAGTTCATGGAGCCCAGACACAGCGGGCTCACCCGGACTGATGCCGTCGGCGCCAGCAGCCGATAGCGGCCTAGGGGGGTCTTGGGCGGCGGTGCCATGGGAAGAACGGACACCATGGTTGCTTAAACTGGGCAATGGCAGAGGTAAGGCTCTATGTGTGTGATCTGGTTTTGGACCTGGAGTCTGAAGAGGAACTGGCCAAGACTTGAAAGATGGGATGAAGGGAAATATATCGGTATTATATATAACTATATATATATATGCGTGAGCGGGACTTGGGAGATTTAGGCACAATGTTTGAGTGGGCGGCTTAAGGGAGTTGAGTAAGTGAGCGAGGAGGACAAAGAGACCAGCTCAAGTCGTCCGCAGGTACAGCACTTATACCAAAACAGCGGGGGAATCAACGTGTAAGTGGTGATCGCCATGAGGCAGTTGAAATGTCTTGGCCAACAAGACTTGCCCCTCCCTGTCTATGAGCAGTATATCGGTCAATAACATGGAGATAGGGGATAGAACACAGGCTTGGCAACATGAAGCTAGCTATCTCCTAACACTGACAACTCGACTCTCATTCCTACACTGCACGATTGAGGGGTAAGTCCGACAGAGAGATCAAGGTCGCCCGTCAGCCCGCCCCCGCTTTCGTTTGGGGCGCTGCTTTGATGCGGTATGCCCTTCCCTACTTTTGGGCCCGGAGCAGCGTCACTACTGCAAGCAGTGCATCTAGCCGAAAACATACATACATATTGCTATTACTAAGGTCGAGAAGCAACCCTACCTGTCTCGCTTAATGGTCGAACCGACCCTGCTCAACTATTCCGAAGAGCTTCATCGAGGGGCGGGAGGTCAAACCGGGGGATGTGCATGTTCGCCAGTTCGGCTATTGGCCGGCACGCTGGCGAGAAACAGGTGGGAAGGATTTAAGCTCTCCGAGAGGGGTGGGAAGGCCGCTTTCTAAAACCAGTACCTATCATGCATAGGATGTGTTGATTTGTGGTATTTCAGGGCGTCCATTACACCGATTCTTGAGCACTTGCATCTAGGTTGATCTTGATCTTACAAGTTTGTGTATTGTACAAGTACAGTTTAACATGTCCATGCGGCAACTACTCCGTCTCGCCGTCCTTCTACCATATACCCATCCTTGATACGTACACGCTCCACAATCGCCGGTGTTTTGCCCTCCTCGGCCTCGGCGATGCCCGCGCCGCAGTCCCAGTGCCGTCCCTCGACCTTATCGTACACCTTGACCACGTCCTCGCCGGCCGCGCAAACGATTCGCCGGAAGTCGAACATCATACTCGTAATGGGATGGTCATATGCGTACGCGTCATAAATTGACCCAGTCCGTAGATCCCATATCTATACCAGAAGTATTAGCATGAATACATCGCACAGCCAGGTTGGGATGTCGCCAAGCTGGGATGTCTTACCCGTATGCTTCTATCTAGACTTCCTGTCACGAGATGGACATCGTCAAACTGCAGGCAAGTGACAGGCCCCGTATGGCCAACCAGGCTGCGATGCACTTGCCCGCTGCGTAAATCCCACAGTCTAACCATGCCGTCTGCTGTGCCGCATGCGAGAGCTGAGTCGAATACCTGCAGCGCACCAACAAAGTCTGCTGACGCGTCAGTTGCACGAGTGGTCTGCCTCCAGGTACTGTCGCCGGCTGACAGCACTGACGCCTGTGCCGATGCCCACATCACATCTAGCGTTTGAACACAACGCCCCTTTTCGAGGTCCCACTGTCGGAGCGTCTTGTCTGCTGAACCAGAGACAAGGACATCACCTCGGAAGTGCAATGCTGTAATCTCATCCAGATGGGCTTGCAGCGTGAAAAGGGGGCACTCGCTCATGCTGCCGGCCGGCGGGTCCACCGGCTGGTCATCGGGATTCTCAAAGGCGATTCCGTCATCCTCGTCGTCCTTGCCGAACTGACTTCCTTGGGGATCGTAATGAGCCTTACTCAAGTCCCATAGTCTAATAGTCGCGTCCATGGATCCTGTCGCCAAGAAGTTGTCTTCAACCTGGAGAGTCCGGACAGAGGCCGTATGCCCCTCGAGCAGACCGATGCAACGCCCGGCGTTCAGGTCCCAGACCCGGACCGAGTCGTCCATTGCAGCCGATACCATCAAGCCAAATGGCGCATCGAAATCGACAGCCGTGATGCTGTCCTGGTGCGCGCGCATCGAACGAATCATGGTGCCTGGTTTAAAGTGCTCGTGTAGAATCGGCATGGATTTACGCCGAATGTTTCGTGGTTTCTTTTGCTTTGACGGGGTGCTATTTGCCGAAGGGAGCTTCTCATAGATGGATTGCGACATGAAACCTGGCGTGTCTCCTCTCTCTGATGCCATATCGTCGTCCGACTTTGTAGGTGTTTGCATAGCCGCTGATTCTGCCTCGTCGGCAAGCTCCTCAGCGTCTTCTAACCTGCCTTCCACCTCCACAACTAAAGGAGCGTCAGTCACAATTCGGGCAAAACCGAAGGGTCAAGTCTCACTGTCGTGCTCCATAAGTGCCTCCTCTTGTTCCAGACTCGCCAACCTGTCCAGGATGATCTTGCGCATGCCAGCCAAGTTGGCCATCTTGTTGTCGATTTCTCGAATCTCGCTGCTTGCCAAGTTCTTGCGGATGCTGAGCATCTCGAGCTGATGCATCATAGACGCCTTCTCCTTTTTCAGCTTGTGTACTGCGTGCGGACTGTCTGGCGCGGTCGGGGTCTCTTCCAGGAGCTTCCTTCCACGAGAGGCCCGTCGCCTGTGCTTCTTGCCGTCCTCGGTGAAGTCGGGGAAGCTTGCCTGGAAGCCCTGGAACAGCGAGAAGGCGTTTTCCTCCTCGGGGATGTTCCTCAGCATCTCCTCGGGCACGTAGGACAAGGCGCGCGACTGTATCTCCCTGGAGGACAGCCTCGACCGCACCAGGTCGGTTGGAGTTGTGCGCGCCATGGAAAACATGCTTCTTTGGAGCGTCGGCCGCCGCAGCTGCTTCTGGACTTCGCTCATGGCGCTCTGGTAGTGGGGGTGTGAACTCGGGTCTGCGAGGGGGCCGATCAGGTGGCTCGCTGTCGTTGTCACTTTGCGACCAAATGCCTCAAGCCCTCGCGTCTGCGTATTTCATCTGGTTAGTCCATCCATCCCTTCTCTCGTCTGGCTGGCCCCCCGGGTGGTTCGGGCTCACAGAGATCACGGAGGCTTCGTCGTCAGGGGCGTCCTGGAAGGCATTCTGGTTGCTCGAGCTGGCCATCCGTCGGCTCAGTGCGGCGGATTGACTTTTTGTTCGAATTCGTGTTTTGTTGAGCTGGCGTCGGGCGGGTGGGCGTTACAGTTACAACACGATACGGGCATCGGGTGGCGTTGCCGACTGGTTTGTTTTCGAGTTTTGAAAGTTGGACGCAGAGCAGATCTGAATTGGTACGTTACCGAATGTGTCCGTAATCCGTAGCCACGCGACAGCGGCGAAGTCGAAGCTACATGTGCTGTGACAGTGGAGGACAGGGGGGTTGTCTTGGCTTCAAAACCTACCCAAAAGAGAGCCAAGGACAGTGTGGGGTTGTTACCTTTGCTTAGTCCGTCATTTTCAGCGACCGGAGTCGGAGGAGGGGCCCATCTCACTTCCATCTCCAGCAATGCTGGCTGTCCTGGGACCTGTTTCCCACCACATCAAAGGCCAACACCCCTGGGAATTACAGCCTCCAAATCACCCAGGCTGGATCTGTACCCATATAGGAGACGACTACAAACGAAAGAAGGAACCAATCCGCCAAAATGGACTCTCTTATCGACCTCTCGGACAAGTCCCAGGCACTTGATCTGTCGCGCATCCGCTACCAACTTATGTGAGTCGGAGCTTGTCCCCTCCTTCAATAACAAGAAGGATCCCAAACATATATAAATTCCCGGAAACTCACGCAACATGTTTCTGTTTTCCACAGCCGGCTGGAGGACACAATCACATTCCACCTAATCGAGCGCGTCCAGTTCCCCTACAACAAGAACATCTACATCCCTGGCGCGGTTCCGATACCCAACAGCAGCCTGAGCTTCATGGACTGGTACCTGCAGGAGCAGGAGAGACTTCAATCATTGATCCGGCGCTACGAGTCCCCCGACGAGTACCCCTTCTTCCCCGACGCCGTCCAGAAGCCCATCCTGGACTCGCTCGACTACCCCGAAATCCTGCACCCCAACGACGTCAACACCAACGACAAGATCAGGGAGTTTTATACCAAGGAGTTCCTCCCCAAGGTGTGCCCAGACTTTGGGCGCGGGGACAGGGGCGTTGCACAGGAGAACTACGGATCCTCGGCGACGTGCGACATCGCCTGCCTGCAGGCCCTGTCGCGGCGCATACACTTTGGCAAGTTCGTGGCCGAGTCAAAGTTTCAGTCCGAGACAGACCGGTTCACCCGTCTCATCCGGGCAGGCGACCGGGACGGTATTGGCGAGGCAATCACGAATAAGGCGGTCGAGAAGAAGGTACTGGAGAGGCTAAAACTCAAGGCGCAGACATACGGCACTGACCCGTCGCTCGGGGCCGTCGACGGCTCTGAGCAAGTCAAGATCAACGTGGATGCAGTGGTGTCCATGTACGAGGATTTTGTCATTCCTGTGACCAAAGAGGTTGAGGTCGAGTATCTGATGCAGAGACTCGAGAAGCAGCCCGCGCCAGCACAATAACAAAAAAAGAAAGACACAAAATAATCCTGGCCAGCGCAACAGCTGCTAGACTTTTAACATTTCTGCTCTTTTTTTTTTTCTTCCTTTTTTTATCTTAGGCGTACTCGCCCACGTAGTCCCGAATGGCCTTGACTGCACCCTCGAACTTGCTGGCTTCAATCAACATCATGAACCCCAGAGGCTGCACCCCCATCTCCTGAAATGCTCTCTTGCTGTCTGCTACGGAACCATCGTCCTTGGTGAACGCATACGCACCCGCAGCCACGGCATGCTTGCGCATCTCCTCATCCTCGGGATGGAAGTACAGCAGCTTTGCCTCCTCCTTTGCCTTCTTCTGCTTTCTCTCGCTCTGGTCCAGGGTCGACTGGACCTCATGGTACGTCCGCGACACGACCAGGTAGTGCGTGAACTCGTAGGGCTCCTTGTCCTCCACCGCCGCCTCGATCTCGTCGATCATCATGGACCACATGGGAGGAATAACCTCGGCCGGCATGTTGAGCAGCCGCTCGGCGAGCACAAGCCCAACCTGGTTCTTGCCCGGTGGTGCCAGGAGCTCCGAGACCGCCTCCGCCCCCGCCGTCTTGGCCTTGTCGCTGAGATACTCAATCAGCTGCGCCACGGGCTTCTTGGCCCGGTGCTCCGACAGGTTGAGCACCGTCAGGAAGGCGTAGGCGTCGTTGGCCTTGTCGTCCACCTTGCACGTCGAGCCGATAGTGTTCTGCTCGACAATGAGATCGCTCAGGCCAGACAGGTCAAAGAGCTGCGCATCCGTGTCAAACAGTTGCCGGAGCAGCGTCTTGACGCCGTGAAAGTCAATCGCCGGGTCGTAGTTGAACAGTTCAAAGTCCACGTTGACAACGTCCATGTCCTATTCAAATCGCAAAGAAAAGAGACCGTTTGTTTTAGTAAAAGTTGCTCACACCTTTATTATAAGGTAAAAGTTTTTTTTTTTTTTTCAGAGGTCACCTCTCACATCGTCGCTGTCTGAGCTACCTCCATCCTCATCCATCTTATCGATGGTGGGGTCGTTGTTGGCCTGCTCGGCTTCTCTCGCTCGTTTTCTCGCCATCTTATGCTGGGTCTTTGTGGTTTGGTGAAGAAGGTAAAAAAGAAGAAATCAAGTCGTGGTAATTATGAATCGAAAATATGATAGCGCTTCGCTCGTTGTTTTCACGCCCTCTGCTGGGATGCTTAGTTTTGCTCGTCTTGAATTCTTCTGCAAAACTGACCCACCACCATCAACATTTGACGTCCAAATTTTTTGTGAGACGCTGCCCCCCTCATGCATGCCGATAAAGAGGTCTTATCGATCTGCATGATTAACCCTAACCCTTTTTGGTTCCTTTTCAACCGAACCTGTGCCGATAACAACCTACATAGCTCGGGACCAGGCATCCATGATTGGGTTTTGTTGGAAGGCTTTCGCATACAAAGCTGCCGAGGTTGCTTGCGCGTTACTTGCGTAAGCCCCAAAGCTGATGAGGATGAGCGGTTCAAGTTGTCCCCTTCTTGTTTTGCTGCTAATATGGCGAGCTTCAAAGGGACTTGATGAGAGATCAATATTACTAACCCCTAGGAATGTGATGCTGGTAGAAGAAGCTCCATATAGAAAGTATACTCGAACAACAAATTACTATCACACACTGTCATAACAAAACACACCCTGTCTAGGTGCCTATGCCAATCCGTCCCCGTACAGGATTCTATCTCAAATACCGTCTCTGTCCCTCCTACACGAACTCCTCTGGCCAGCCCAAACTTCCAATCCCCAAAGCCTAATATAGTCCAACCCCCCATCGGGACCCCGAGAACCCCTAAAATAGCATTACCTCTCTCTTCGGGAGGAGAGAGAAAAGAGCGTTTTCTTTCCACAATGCGACAGACCCTTACACCTGCTCAGCTCCCCAGCCGGCATCCGCTTCTCTCATGTTTGCAGGAGGTTCGATGGACGGGATGAACTCGAGAATGACGTAGGCGAGGCCGACCAAGCCCACGATTGACCCAAAGATGATCTTGAATGTTTTGTCTCCCTCGATAAGGATGGAGCCGATGAAGGTGTAGACTGGGCAAGTTTGGTAAAAAAAAGGTCGCGTGTTAGTTAAATAGTTTTGGAGAGCGAGAGGGGGGAATGGGGGTCCTAGGGAGGGGAAAACACGTACAGATGCCACGGCCGATGAAGGAGAACATGAAGTTGGCATAACGCGAGACTTGCGGCGGGATTTGGAACTCTATAATTTGCGCGTAATTAGTATACGTGACACACGGTTGCCCCCCGACCTTTGTCTTGCGCCTTTTTCTCTAGCGGAGTTGGGAGGGATGTTGTTGATGGTATAATTGTTGTGGTGAATTGCGTACCAAGAAGGGCGGTCGCTAATCGCAAAGAATATCATCAGTTAGCCATCATCCCCGTTATTACCAGGAGGAAGGATTGCCCAAAACTTACCGAGACCAAAGAGAAGCACGTAGACGCCAATGATAATTGACCGGTAGCCACCGTTAACGAACTGGAAGATGCCGCCAACGACCATGGAGGCCGCAACGACCAGGTTGACGATCCGGCTGCATGCAAGGCGAGTTCCATTGTTAGCAAAGTTTGGAGTTTGCGGAACGCTGCAGACAGCAGTGGCTGCGCCTGAGATGTGACGTACAAGGAGTCGGAGAAATCCATTGCGATCGATTAGGAGTATTTGGATGGGAATGCGCACGAAAGAAAGGAGGTCGAGCAAGTCAGAGAAATAACTTTGTCGCGATGGTTGACAAGTCACAAGTGGGTGTTGAAAGCTTGCGAAACGGGCTGACGACGACGGTATTAGGGACCTTGGCAGCTGGGACGACACGGCTCCAGTTCCCACTTTTTCCAGCTGGGGTAACTTCGCGCCGCGTTATAGGACTGACTGACCCCTGAGACGTCACTCCTTTTTTCTTTCCATCTGGGTACCTATTTTCTCGCAATCCCCGCTCAATGTGTAATAGGCATCAACCCTGTAACCCCTTTTTTCATGGCGTCTTCGAAACTTCGAAGATATCAGTTGTATAAATTATAGGTATCCTTTCACTTGAGATTTGTCTGACGACCGGCTCAACACAGTTGTAAAGATAATACCCCTTCAAATATGAATCAACCAGTCTACAAATACAATCATCAGAACTAATGCTAAATAAGTCATGTTTGATTATATAATTCACAGTGACCAAGTCAGTATGGAAATACTGATGGGCGATTTGAGAGAAATCTATGACTTTTCCATGGCAACAAATTCTAGAAAGCCTTATTCGCCGTTACCACCACCCTCTTGGGGGGGGGGGGGGGGGGGGGGGGGGGGGGGGGGGGGGGGGGGGGGGGGGGGGGGGGGGGGGGGGGGGGGGGGGGGGGGGGGGGGGGGGGGGGGGGGGGGGGGGGGGGGGGGGGGGGGGGGG